>JAXCGZ010006584.1:22500-34422 GCA_037179515.1 Halocaridina rubra
AAGTAAGTTAGTTGGTTAAATATTGACCCTTGCGTATCAATGATATATGATCCTGTTTTTACGTCATGGTCTCCCTCTTCTATTAAGGGCTAGGACGGTGGGCGCCTTCTTGCAAAGGACCTCAGTTTTGCCCGTGAGATCGTTACCCTGAGTGAATACCCCTTTTAACCTCAGGCCGTGACAGGTCTCGAACCGACGACCTGACTAATCAAATTCGCGCGAGCTACCGCCCTGTATTCATACACTGATCTGTTTATTCTCAAGTTTTTGTAGATATGAAAGCAAAAGTGAATAAATAATGACTTGAAAATATCTTAAATTCAAATAAATAAAAGAAAAGTTTTCCGATTTTTTTTTTTTTTTTTTTTTGTGGTGACATTGCAACATTTGACTTTTGGTTCCAATTTACTTTGAACTTTCCTCAGAAACGATTTTGATTTCATATTTGAGGTCTTTCCAACTCATGACTTACAAGTAACTTTGCAATTGGAGAGAAACGTCGGGGAAAACTTGAGATAACTTAGAGGAAAGTTGTCTTCTTTCTCCCTCTACCCCCATGCCCCCCCTCCGGTGGAAGTTAGTTGGAAAATCAAGTTTCAGAAAAATCAAATGACAACAACATGGATGCGTTTATCCTCTCCTTTGCTGTTTTTTTTTCTTTTTTTATTTATTTTTTTAGGAAAAGGTCTGCTGGTTATTTTTGGATCTCCATTTTTTTTTTCTTTTCCTGTTTTTTTTCATATTTTTTTATTTTATCTTATCGAGTTTCATATGTATTTTCTTGATCTTATCTGGTATTTCTTTTTCTGTTTCTCCTTTTTTCATATTTCAGTCTTTTGAGACTTTTTTTTTTATTTTCATTGTGCTTTGAGGTATTATTTGTATTTCTTTCTTAAATTATATCTTGTATTTTCCTAATTGTTTTCATTAGTGCCTTATTAGGTTTTCTTTGTTTTCCCTTCATGTAGTATTACTCTCTTTTTCTCCTATTCTTTTCATATTTTAACCAAAAGATTGTGTTATTACTTTTGTACTTGATATTCAATTATATTTTGTTGATATTTATCATATCATGTGTATTTTATTTTCACATTGTTATTATTCTTGCAGATTTCCGATATGAAAGAAAAAATATTATAGTTGAAAATTTTAACTTTATATTTTTTTAGCTATTAATGTATTTGGTGTGTGCTTACACATCGATAACATTATGTAAAAGCTTCATATGATTGCGTAATCTCCAGAGAATGGTTTTGTGCCATTACACAGTTGCCAATGTTTATGTTTTTTTCTGTTTTGCCATGTGTTCTAATGTACTGTAGTATTCGTGTCCGGATATGACCTCGCGGACGTACGTATACGGATACAAATACAAACACTAGTTCATAAATTCAGTTTTAAAATGTACCACACAATTTTCCTTAAACATTAATTTACACCTTCCCATAATTACTTTTAGAAATATTAGGTTCTCTGAGCTCTGCATTCTATAAGGATATTTGAGATGTCGCAAACCTTGAAAATTCATTTTATAATATTTTGCTTTTCTTCCCCTTATTAGAGAGAGGCCCGATTCTGAATGGAAGAGAGGAACAGTAATGAGGACAGGCTGGATTGGTCCCCTTTGCTTTGTATTCTGACAAAAGTAGATTTCCACAGGGACTGAAGGCGAGGAGAAACCTCAATGGTGAGAGAGCCTTGGGTCCCAGCTAGTAGGGGGGAAAGTCCTGGGATGATGCAAATGAGCCCAATTACTGATAAGGGACTGATAAGGCAGGGACTTGAGGGGAGGTACAAGAAACAGGAGGGATGCTGGGGTGTAACGTCTTATCACGTCACTCATCTGTTTTCCAGATGCTCACTTTTCAAATATTTTTATCCTTTTCTTATTTGAGTGAAGGAAGTAAACACTTTTTATGACAATACAGGGGTGGGAAGTCCGGTGCGTTATGAAACCATAGAGGATAAAATGATTATATCAGAGAGAGAGAGAGAGAGAGAGAGAGAGAGAGAGAGAGAGAGAGAGAGAGAGAGAGAGAGAGAGAGAGAGAGATGCTTATTGATAAACCTTAGTCTTTGTTTTTTTAAAGAGAGAGATAGAGAGAGAGATGCTTATTGATAAACCATAGTCTTTGGTTTTTTAGAAACTGTCGTTTTCTATAATCCAGAGTATTTCCCAAAACATATAATGTCACATGTAAGCTATAGTAATAGTGGTGGTCTTTATCGTATATTGTAAAATAATTTTGTTGCGTGTAATAATTTTGCTGCAGAACCTCGTGTTAAGCATATATTTATGATGTTTCCCGAAAGAATAAATTGTATGATTTTTCTCTCACAAACAGTAATAATAATAAAAATGGTTGCATGTAATCGTATCAATGTCGGTATCACATAAGCTACAGGGAAAATATTGCACCAAATAATGTGCCAGTGAAGTGCCAGAGAGCCATCGTGATTATATCAAAGATAAAATCTGGAGAAAGGTGAAGATGGAGGGGAAAGAGAGAAAACCTTAACAAATCACGAGGGTCATTAAGGACAAAAGGTGTGGTTGACTGATTTCCACTCTGGCACCACAGTGGAATCACCAATTATGGGAGAACAATGCCAGTTGCTGTTCACCCAAGCGAGGTCCTGTGCACGCCATTATTTAAGAGAATGAGAGAGTAATTAAATTACTTTACAATCTGCAACTCCCTCACGCGGAAGACCCTTCTGGCTTCCCGCCAAATTGGGGCAGCTCGGGACAAAGCATCTGCTGTGTTTCCCGCGCAAAGTTGGCGCCACGCGGGAAGCCACATGACCGACCACACCCCTCCTACCATATATTTTCCCTTGCTTGGCTCGTCTCGTACGCTCCTCAGATTTCGGTCCGCCGTGTTTTCTTTCTTGAAACATTTTCCCAAATATAAATTTCAACCCTAGTTCTGGTAGAGCATCATAACTGTGTTTTATCAGGATATTATTTATAATGTCAATTAATTCAGTGTTTTTATATATGTACTTCTTATTTATGCAATGAAGGGAGTGCCTGCATACAAATGTCCAAGTAATTCTCTATATCCAATAACAAAAAATATATTTATTATTTTATGTTTGTTGCTCTAATATTTCTATTTTCTTGTCGATGACTTCAGAATTTCTCAGCATTTTATCTTTTGTTTACTTGCTTATTATCCGTGTTTATGAGCAGACAAATAAGAAAGGAATATGGAGCGCTCGCTGTCTGCAGTATGAAACCATTTATTTCCAAAGTTTTGGGCTAGTGAGTCATTGTTCCCCCATGTCTAATTCATCACTGGCCGACTGTTTATCAGATCTCCTGGGTTGTCTGTCTGTCTCCCTCCATTTGTCATCATTGTACCACATATTGTCTTGTGTTTATCTCTTTCTCTATCCTCTTTTCTAGTTTTGAGTTTTTAATGGTTTTCATGAATTTTCATCAATATTTAATATGGAGGCTCAGGGACTTCCATCATTATCCTCTACAAAGTCTCATCTCGGGATGGAACTATTAGTTAATCATGGAATGAAAACATCTAATGCTGTATAAACAAATGCTGCTGATTTAACAAGGGTTACCAAGCAAACGACACTAATACTCTCTTATGCCTATGTGGCTCTGAGAAGAAAAACTATAAGAGACACATTCGAAAGTTGAATTCGAGACAACTTGAGACCTCTTGGGTGGGAATCGGGCATTATGTCTCACGAGCTACAGTTATATTGTTCTCTCTCTCTCTCTCTCTCTCTCTCTCTCTCTCTCTCTCTCTCTCTCTCTCTCTCTCTCTCTCTTCATATCCCGTTTTATACTATATAACTTCTCGACAGCCTTTCCTATCCCCCTCGCCGTGGGGATCCACCCTCCATATATGCGCTTCCGTTCCTTGATCTCTTCTGATAATTGCATTATGGAACAATTGTGTTCTGATACAGGGCCACCGGAAGCTGAGTCACAGCAGTAATGACGCGGATATTAGGAAAAAGAAACAGTATAGATTTGGCTATGGATTGGAGGAAATATTGAAATTATGGGGAAATGAAAGTTTATCGACAGGTTATTATTATTATTATTATTATTATTATTATTATTATTATTATTATTATTATTATTATTATTATTATTATTGTTGTTGTTGTTGTTATAATGATTTTCTTAAGAAAAGTTTCTAGGTTGCAGTTTTCACTGCTGAAAATGAAACCTCTCTCTCTCCTCTCCTCCTCTCTCTCTCTCTCTCTCCTCTCTCTCACTCTCCTCTCTCTCTCTCTCTCTCTCTCTCTCTCTCTCTCTCTCTCTCTCTCTCATTCAGACTCTTCAGGGTCAGAGTAAGACAATCAATCAGTGAGGTTCCACATGAATTAGCATTAGGGTCACTTCTGGCCCTTCTCATGACCTGCCTTATGCTGTAAATGCTTCATCACTATAAAGTTAAAAATAAATTCAAAAGCACATGTATTAAAGCTCCGACTAGAGTCTCAGACAGAAGAGAAAGAGATTAAAACTTAGTCCTCGTCATCTACAACAGTCATAATAAACATGTAACATTATCTTTTATCCACAGGAAAACAATGTGTGACCGAGTTGCAAGTGGATATGTTGGTTACTGCAAGTACTAATACTACTACTTTTTCTAATACTGCTGCTACTACTATTACTAACTACAACATATAAGACAACGATGTCCACAACCATTTTTGTGCTACAATCCTTTCTTTAAAACCCTTAACTAATATTTATGTTCCAGTGACTGTCTGTGTCTATATTTGCTTTCTCACATCATTACAAGTTTTTGAAAGACCAGTTGATTATGATTTTGATAATTAAGTCTTTAATGAGATTACTCATGACACCATAATTGTCATTGGTATTTACTAATGACTGTATCAACAGCCTGACCTTGTTTATTTTTGCCATTTGTAATGAATGCTGTACTGAAGCACATATTCCGCATAGGATAAATGTTAAAAGGATTATTTTTATTATGCCAATAACTGTTCTGGGGATACGTGTACACAGGCACCCTCTGATACACAGATGCTTCCTCTACATTATATATTTAAAAATCTTGAAAACAAGTATAGGTAATAAGTAGAGTTTGTTTCATTCTATAATTTTTATGGTATGATTGGAAATTTATCTTTCATTAATTTTTTAAAGACGTTCTTTCACAAATCAGTCATACGCATGTAGATGATATTAATAATGGAATATCAGAATATAGTGATGATGCAGTATCAAACTACCAGAAGTTACCTTATGTTAGCAAGGATAATAATATTAATATGATAAAAAGAATTTTAAAAAAGTGCCCCAAGCTCATTGTAACTGTATTATATATCGCGTCATGGACGATATAAAAGGCGTGATGCACAAAATAATGACTTAAATTGGATGATGAAAGTCGCTGGGTGGTGAGATAATGGAAGACTTCATCCGTTTGTCATGTGATATTGTGGTTATGATGACCGCCATGCGTAATAATGATGATGATGACGACGATGATGGTTATTATTGTCATCGAGTTTGATGGATGTGCTACAAATGTGTTTATTTTGGAATTCTACTCCGGCTTAGATGATGCCATTCACTATCATATTTTTCTATAAATCGGAAAACTTTTGGAATGTAATAACTGCAACATTTGATGCTGAAACATTATGATACTGAAATATTTGATTCTGAAGCATTATGATACTGAAACATATGCATATCGGATTCTGTCATGTTATTGTGTTATTGAAAGGTAATATTTACCAAATGCTCTTTCCATTTCATTTTAATACTTAGGGAATGCTTGCAATGTGACCTTTGCTAAATATATATATATATATATATATATATATATATATATATATATATATATATATATATATATATATATATATATATATATATATATATTGAACGACTAAAATTCATATTTTGATTCCAGTTTTCTTCGACATCATTCCATTTCAAAATTTATAGAACGTTTCGAATAAGGCTATGGCTGAAAGAATAGGATCTACATCTACTTACAACAACCATTTTCCCCTTTAAATGGGAAGTAACTGAATCAAGGCAATATCCTCTGACCCTTTTGGAAAAGGAAAGACAGAGGAGGCGATTCCCAGTCCCCTCGCTCCGGCCCATTTAGTCGACTCTTACGACACGCAAGGGAACACGGAGGAAGTATTTTAGCCCCCTCTCTCAGGGGTAATATCTTTACATACCCTTGTTTAATGATCACTGGGGAGTCATAGTAATACTAATAATAATACCTAATATGGGGGCCCGTTATAGAGGCTGGCTCTTAAAATCTACGATATATTAGATCGTTATGATTTTATATTCATTGTAAGAAGAAAAGACATGAGTTGTTCAGAACACGTTATGTGTTCAAGAGAGATGTGTGACCGTTCTTGCCCGCAGTGATACCGCCAATTTCCATATTGCCGACACCTAATAAATCTGAATTTATTAGTAGTATAGTACACACAGGTGATTTCAATTATTGTTTCAGGTTAGGTTAGGTGGTTGATAGTTACACTGGTCTAAATACGAGTCGACAATTTGGGAATTAGGCAATCTGGTACTAATTCGTTTTCTGGACTTCATGTAGAATAGGGACCTGGGGATTTTATCAGCTGTTAGGTTAGGTTAGGTTAGAATTTGCGTTGGGCCTTTATCAGCAGCGACCGAATGAAGATTACGGACCTCAACATTACCACAAGTGAAGAATTAGATCTATAAACATTTCTGGTTCAAATTTTTCACGAGAACCAATTTTGTTGGATCTCACCAAGAATCAGATTTCAAAATGTAATTAGAATTATGCAATAGTTCAGAGCTATTTGGTTTTCAGTCCATTCAGCTGAATTGTTTAATTACGAAATATCTATCGCATTCCACCATTACACTGTATATATTTGTAGTTAATTTTTCTGTTTTTAATACTATTTTGGCTTCACTCAAACGAATCTGAGATTTATATATATTGGAAATAGGTCTATTTTTTTTTTCCCGAGAACAGTAAACGGGGAATAGCCTAATGGGAAACTAGTAATTTTTGGGGTAAGAAAGCATTAGGTATATAAACGTCCACTGCTGGGCGTTAAGATGGACATCCAAATTTAATTCCTCAGCTCAAGCATCTCAGACTATAAAATATATACTTTAATTTTCATTTTCTTTGACCACATTATGAATGGCAACTACAGGAGAAGACGTTCATAGACATGATCAAAGAATTTAGTTTTATGTGGAATTTCTTTTCGCAATACCCAAATATTTTATAATTTAGTTGAGTAACTGCCTCAAAGCTGTTCAATTCATCACCATGAATCCTCGTTATGGGGGTGGACACAGACAGGTTGGAACTGGGGAATTAAAGCTGGATGCACATCCTCACGCCTCGTGGTGGGCTAGATCTCGGGGCTGTCATTTCCCCGAGTCAATTGATCTAACCACTGCGCTACCGCGGTTCCTGAGTACTTACCTTAATGTACTCTTGCATAGTCATGAGGCTTTGTTACTAGATTATTCAAAGACAATTGACACAACAACTAAAAACAAAAATGTATACAAGTCCATCGGAAATTTCCGACACCTTTACTCTGCCACAGTCATTGTGCTTGGCTATTGTCTCTGTGTTTGCCCTTGTCTCGTGAGCGTCTCTTTAGTGTTGAGGGTGGTCCAAGAGTATGACTCACGCAGACACTCACTAATGATAGCCACTCCGGTTACATAAAAAAAAAAAAAAAAGCAAGGTTTACTTTCGCATTAAGGGTGTGTGCGTATTTTTGCCTGCACGTGCGTGCGTGCGCGTATGATTCTTCTTGCACTTAAATAAGGGGAGGAGATTTTTTTTTTTCTTTTGTGATGTGCAGACTATTTTTGTGAACTTAGTTTCATATCTTGAAAGTGTATTCTGGCTAATAAAAGCGAGGAGATATATAGTATTTTCATGATAGACTTTTCGTGTGTATATTGCTTCTTGTTGTTGTTGTTCCGGTTTTACGTCACGGACTCCCTTTTCAACCAAGGGCTAGGACGATTGCTTTCTTGCGAAGGACTTGTTTTGGCAGATGTAATCGTTACCCTGAGTGCATGCCCTTGCTAACTTCAGACCGTTAATTGAGATTATTCCTCAAAGTATGGTATTAGTTTAAAACCGTCATTCACATTTTGAGAATTACATTTCACAGTTTCTTAAAGCTATGATAAATGTAGGTTTCCCAATTAAAGAATTTCCTCCAAAAACATTTACTGATAATACTCCAATTTCTGTCCATTTCAGCAACGACACAAGACACAAGAATACAACTCGTAAAAATAAAAAGATATTCTCTCTCTCTCTCTCTCTCTCTCTCTCTCTCTCTCTCTCTCTCTCTCTCTCTCTCTCTCTCTCTCTCTCTCTCTCTCTCTCTCTCAAGAGAAAACTAAAATGAATGAGAAACATCTTGTGTGTGCAACACTGAAGATGTATAGGAAAGCGTCTGGGAGACTTAAGTATTAAGAGAAATAAGATGTTCAGTAGAGCATTTAATACCCACCGGGATTTTGTATGTAAGAGAGAGAGAGAGAGAGAGAGAGAGAGAGAGAGAGAGAGAGAGAGAGAGAGAGAGAGAGAGAGAGAGAGAGAGAGAGAGAGAGAGAGATTATAAAAGCAAGTGTATATGTGAGATGAAGTTATAGAGAAATAATAAAAACACGTGTGTGTGCGTGCGTGTGTATGTAAGAGAGAGAGAGAGAGAGAGAGAGAGAGAGAGAGAGAGAGAGAGAGAGAGAGAGAGAGAGAGAGAGAGAGAGAGAGAGAGAGATTATAAAAGCAAGTGTATATGTGAGATGAAGTTATAGAGAAATAATAAAAACACGTGTGTGCGTGTGCGTGTGTATGTAAGAGAGAGAGAGAGGAGAGAGAGAGAGAGAGAGAGAGAGAGAGAGAGAGAGAGAGAGAGAGAGAGAGAATTGTCAGATGTCAGACCCAGCTGCCTGGAGGCCCTAGCCTAGACCCTTCCTCTCTTCACAACGGCGTCCAGCAAGGGAGCGAAAAACATGTCGTAGACGACTTAAAATGTTTTGTCCCATTTTTTTATTTCCTTTTTTCCCAGATCTCCCTTTTTCTCTTTTTGCCAAATGCTTATTCTCTTATTTTCTTACCATTTGTTGTGCTCTCTTTTATCACTTGGTTATTCTTATTATTTTTCTCTTTTGCTTATTCTCGCATTATATGCTCCCCATTTAGTTGTTCTCTTATGTTTTCTTTCCATTTGATTATTATTTTCTTTCATTCTCCCCTTTGATTAATTATCTTATTTTATTCTTACCATTTTGGTTATTCTCTTATTCTTGCCATTTAGTTTTTCTCTTTATTTTTCCATTTGGTTAACGTCTTTTATTTTCTTCCCATTTCGTCTTAGATTATTTTCTTATTTTTTCTTTCCCGTTCGGTTATTCTTGTATTTCTTCATCTCATTTTATTATTATTGTCTGGTTTATTGGGATGGTCGGTCAGTTGCACATTACAAAAAAATAAAAAAATAAAATAAAGGAGATTTAAGTTTTACTTAATTATATTTGTTGGATATTCACGTCACTGTAAATCGTCCTATATCTACTACTACTACTACTACTACTACTACTAATAATAATAATAATAATAATAATAATAATAATATCAGTATTGGTGGTGATGGTGGTATTTATTATTATCATTATTATTATTATTATTATTATTATTATTATTATTATTATTATTATTATTATTATTATTATTATTATTATTATTATTATAGACTTCCGTTAGTGAGGACTTGATATTAGCTTTCGTTTTCAGTCCCTTTTATGTCGATTTTATATGAATTTCTGCCCTGTCAAAATTAAGTCCATTGTGGTGACGCAGTCTGTCAAAGGAAGTGGATTTGTGACTGACAACCATTGTTGACATATCACAAGTTCAGTCTCTAGATATGCAGGACAGTTGGAAGGAAAGAGAAAGGGAAATGGAAAGATGGAGGAAAAAAATAAACAGAATGCACTTCAAATATAGCTTGGGTAGGAAACAGAATTTGGAAAGGAAGAGAAAGGGAAAGAGAAGAATGCTCTTCAACTAAAGGTTTGGTAAGAAATAGAAATTAATCTGGAATGGAAAGGAAGGAGAAAGAGTAGAAGGCGCTCTAATTATAGTTCAGTAGGAATTAGAATTGGAAAGGAAGAATGAGGAGAATTCTTTCCAATTATACCTCTAGTAGGATATAGAAATGGAAAGGAAGAAGAGAAAGAACAATGTGACCTCGGGGATAATTTATTAATTTAATTATTTACTATAGTAAAATGCAAAAAAAATACTGACTTAATATCCTGCTTTTGATGGGTTGCAATTTTTAAATATACTATGTATGGGTTTATTCTTTATGCATTTTTTTTTTATATTGTTTTTCGTCTTCTAATTTTTTGTTGTCTTATGTAGTTCTGACTTGATACTCTGTTTCTGGTGGGTTGCATTTTAGAAATATACTGTGTATCAATTTATACCTTTTTTGCATATTTTTATGATATTTATTTATCTATCTATTTTATTTTTGGTGTAGTATAATTTTTTTTTTTTTACAGAGGGACAATGCCGGAAATCGGGCAATGGGGAGAGCTGGGTATATTGAGCATAGCAGTATCTCTCTCTCTCTCTCTCTCTCTCTCTCTCTCTCTCTCTCTCTCTCTCTCTCTCTCTCTCTCTCTCTCTCTCTCTCTCTCTCTCTCTATTTTTTTTATTCCAAACGGAGTCGCTGTGTCTACGACCAGGCCGAGAAGAGTGAGTAATGAGACTCATTTAAATGATGAAGATAGGGGGAAAGGAGAGGAAGGGGGGGGGGAGGCATTGTTAGATAGGAAGAAAGATCAGAGAGGATGTCAGATGCTAGAAATAAATTTAACGTCTTTTGCATCTTATCATAAATAATCATTATATCAAGTAAACTTCAGAAAGAATTACATGATAGCTAATAAGCAAGAGTTCTGATATAAAATTAGTCAAATATTTAATGTAAGGTGAACATTTATATATCGGAGAGAGTGCTTGCGTGCACGTCTCCTCATATCCTGTTATTAGCCTAATGAGACAAAAATGCTTCTCATAACTTTTGCGTTTTATGCCATGTGGACATGTGTACGCGTGCACTCCATCTGGAGTAAATACTTATTGTAGATTATTGATATACTTAATTACATTTTTAGTTCATATGACTTATTTGTACGTGATATTTTCATAGACTCTTGTAAAGATATATATATATATTTATATATATATATATATATATATATATATATATATATATATATATATTATATATATATATATATATATATATATATATATATATATATATATATATATATATATATATATATATATATATATATATATATATATATATATATATATATATATATATAACTTATGACGTAAGTAAAAGTGGTGAGACTAGACTATCAGAATTTGATGATGATCCCGTATTAGCCCAAAACTAAGAATTGCTGTTAACAGGAATGTAAAAATTGTGCAGTAATAAAATATGCCCACTAGCACTTCATATTTAATTATACATGAAGAAGGGTAGATAGATAGATAGATAAAGATAGCTGCTGGAATCATATACCAAGGCTTGACGCTTACATTACCAACAGGGGGAAGTTTGAATATTTTTTTAATTCAAATAACTGGACATGGGGACATGTGCACATGGCCACTCCCACGATATTGCAGATGTTAAACATTACAATCTATATTTGGTTATGTATTTGGTATGTTGTCAATTGAACAGAATCACCGGTGGCTCTTATGTAAAATAGGCCCTGGAATTTTTTTTTTCCTGTGGATATGTGTTAGTCCTCTAATGTTTTCGTTATTATTGAGCTTATTATTTTTATCTTAGCAACAGCAG
>JAXCGZ010006585.1:0-2500 GCA_037179515.1 Halocaridina rubra
TTGATCAGAGAGAGAGAGAGGAGAGAGAGAGAGAGAGAGAGAGAGAGAGAGAGAGAGAGAGAGAGAGAGAGAGAGAGAGAGAGAGAGAGAGAGAGAGAGAGAGAGAGAGAGGCCTATATTATATATACAATAAAAATACTGGAAGATAAACTTAAAGAATGCTTAACTTTTTTCTTGAACTACTTATACAAGTTGAGCGGCGTCTCTTTGACTCCGCATGTTTTGTCTTTGTGGGAAAAAGCAACAAATGGGACAAAGTTTTATGGGTTTTTTCTTTCTCCTTTCTTTCCCTCTCTGAAATAATACACGCAAGATCCTTCATTAAAAGAAGACCGATCTCTCTCTCTCTCTCTCTCCTCTCTCTCTCTCTCTCTCTCTCTCTCTCTCTCTCTCTCTCTCTCTCTCTCTGCCTAATTAAAATATCTTAATGAAGTTGCCGCTACATTATATATATATATATATATATATATATATATATATATATATATATATATATATATATATATATATATATATATATATATATATGTAATTTTTTTTTTATTGAGCGTCTGATTTAGAATTTCTTATACATCTAGAATATTGTGGTTATTGTAACAATAAAATCATGATAGTAATAATAATAATAATAATAAAAAAATTATAACAATAATATTATTATTATTATTATTATTGCGAAGTTCATTAGTATTTAAGATTCTTATTTTTTCATTTAATTTTTATAGTAGTAGTAGTAGTAGTAGTAGTAGTAGTAGTAGTAGTAGTAGTAGTAGTAGTAGTTATTGTAGAAGTAGTAGTAGTAGTAGTAATAGAAATATTAGTAGTGTCCTCTTTTATTACTTTCTGGGCTACCTGTAAAAATCTTGGGAAACCATCGGCTTGTTTTGCAAGTGTCTGGAAGACCCTTCTTATTATTTTACAACTTTGCCCTTGTTATTAATTTTATTCATTTATTGCTTTGTTTGTTATTACTTGATTAGACCATGTCCTGCTTTCTTACTTTTTGTCCTTTGGTTGTTTATTATTACTTTTTCAATCACACATGATTATGGAAAATAAAAAAAAAATAATTTATTTTTTGGTTATCACATGATGGGTTATCTTCGGTTTGTTGTTGTTGTTGTTGCTGTTTTCATTATTATTTCCTGATCGTTCCGGTTTTACGTCACGGACTCCCTTTTCGACCAAGGGCTAGGACGGTTGCCTTCTTGTGAAGGACTTGGTTTGGCAGATGTAATCGTTACCCTGAGTGCAAGCCTAGGGAGAATACCACACATCACAGGAACTGCACCCCTTTTCCTAATCTTATCCAGGGCTTGTCTATACAACCTAATCAGCTCTTCACTTCTACCATCCTGCACGTCATTTCCCCCAGCTATCAAACAAACAACATCTTTTTTCTCAATCCAGCTATTTATTGACTCACCCACCTTCTTCATACCTGCTCCAGGGAAAAAATATTTTCCTCTAACTCTATATTATATATATATATATATATATATATATATATATATATATATATATATATATATATATATATATGTAGTCGCCGTGGCTCAGTCGGTAGCGTCTCCGACTCTGAGGCGTCAGGTCTAGGGTTCGCGCCCCGTCACGGTCTGAGGTTAGCAAAGGCATGCACTCAGCGTAAGGATTACATCTGCCAAAACAAGTCCTTCGCAAGAAGGCAACCGTCCTAGCCCTTGGTTGATAAGGGAGTCCGTGACGTAAAACCGGAACCGATATATATATATATATATATATATATATATATATATATATATATATATATATATATATATATATATATATATATATATATATATATATATATATATATATATATATATATATATATATATATATATATATATATATATATATATATATATATATATATATATATATATATATATATATATATATATATATATATATATATATATATATATATATATATATATATATATATATATATATATATATATATATATATATATATATATATATATATATATATATATATATATATATATATATATATATATATATATATATATATATATATATATATATATATATATATATATATATATATATATATATATATATATATATATATATATATATATATATATATATATATATATATATATATATATATATATATATATATATATATATATATATATATATATATATATATATATATATATATATATATATATATATTATATATATATATATATATATATATATATATATATATATATATATATATATATATATATATATATATATATATATATATATATATATATATATATATATATATATATATATATATATATATATATATATATATATATATATATATATATATATATATATATATATATATATATATATATATATATATATATATATATATATATATATATATATATATATATATATATATATATATATATATATATATATATATATATATATATATATATAT
>JAXCGZ010006585.1:7500-10000 GCA_037179515.1 Halocaridina rubra
TATATATATTCTCATCCATCATTGGAGATGAAGGAACCATATGGGGCCAGTGCTTTGCCAAATGACTTGAGATGCGGTGTTAATAAGTCTATTTTTAGTATCACTAAATTTTACCACCATGTCTTTTACCCTTTGATCATCCCTTCTTTTAATTAGAACTGAGAGAGCAAGTGTGTATCTTTGCATTGCCTAGTGTCAATGAAATTAAATTGAATTCAAGGTATAGCCAGAAACTGGTCAGTAGCATTCGAATAAACTCTTGGCAAACCTGGGTAGGAAATTTGTCAGTTCTGTTTGAGGACATCAAACGCTGATCAACATTGGAGAGTTTCATCAAAGCAGAAAAGAGTATTGACAGTGTTTATTTATTCTCTTCCTTTAATTAACTGGGCCTTTTTGCGGGTTTCAAAATCGATATTCAGAACACGCAGCGAGACAGATAGATAGATAGATTGATTGATTGATCGATTGATTGATTGATGAGAGAGAGAGAGAGAGAGAGAGAGAGAGAGAGAGAGAGAGAGAGAGAGAGAGAGAGAGAGAGAGAGAGAGAGAGAGAGAGAGAGAGAGAGAGAGAGAGAGAGAGAGAGAGAATGCATGAATCCCTCAATGAATCGGGGACATCTGCAAAAGATAATGAAGATGTGCATCACCTTGGCTTAAATTAATTAATAATTCTTGTTTTGGTTTGCCATAAATTAAGCTTTAGTCATGAAACAAGGGCATTACTGCAAGGAGCCTCATTGATCTTTCCTCATCTTAACTGAGCTATGAAGAAATAAAGATGCATATTTAGCTGCATCATATAGGATGGGCATGACAAGTATTAAATCCCGAAGAGCATTTCCCACATATTGGAAGGTTTTGATCGACTATAAGTCTTTGAAGCTCCAAACCTGAGCTCTTTTATTTATCTCACTGGTAACTTCTGTTATTTTTATACGTTTTATCCTAATTAATAATGAAATCTTTAGATCTTTTGATTATATTTTTAGCTCTAATCAGAGCTCTTCCTTCTTTCTCTGAAACTCATCACAGCTTATTTATATTATTATTATTATTATTTTTTTTTTTACATTTCATTCTTTGGGCTTTAATATTTTATTCTAAGATGGAGTATCATATATCCTGTACTGAAAACAAGTTTAGATGTATCGATATATTTAATCTTATTTTTATAATAAAAATTTTTTTATGTAATTCTCAAGTTTCTGTTAGATTTTAAATTTTTTTCTAATCAGAAGGATCTTGTATCCTCCGCTCTCCAACTCATTCCATATAATTTTTATATATTCTTTAATATTTTTATATATGTTATATTTTCATGCTCCAGTTCTAATCTTTAGATTTTTACAAGATTATTTGGATTATTTCATCCTACACTTATTCCAGTTTCCTCAGTGTTTGTCGATAAAGTCTACGGGATTTACTCTCCATTTTAATACATCTAATCTGAGGCATAATACTTTCTGTCATGAGATTGTTTCACCTTATTTCATTTTATTTCAGCATATTATATTGTTGTCCCTCTCTCCATTTATTCTGACGTCTGTAATTGGCCTCCTTTTTTCATTTTACTCATATACAGAATCTTATATCTTGCAATGAAATTAATCCCTGCCATTGTATATTTTTTCTTAATTTCTTATATAGTCCATATTTACGCCTTGCATGCGTTGTGACGTCCTCTTGTCTTTACGTAAACTTAATTTACTGGAAGAATCTTACCTCCTACACAGAAATATATGCCATTTTTTTTTATTTTAATTTACTAGACATTATTTTTGTATATTGACTTACCTGTTTTTGATGCATAAGTATAATATAGAGGGAACATAGTGACACCATTAATGCTTCTACCCTCTGAGGGAGGGGGCTAGAATACTTCCTCCTTGTTCCCCTGCGTGTCGTAAGAGTCGAATGAATGTGGCAGAGCGAGGGGACTGGGAATCCTCTCCTCTGTATTTTCTCATTCCAAAGAGTCAGAGTATTTTGTTTTGACTCAGCCACTCCCCTTATAAGGGGAAAATGCCTCATGTATATAGATAGATTTGCCAAGAAAATCTAGCTTTATTTTTATGTAAATGTTTCATATTTTTATTACCTCTCTTCTGACGCATTATAATCATATTACTTGATAATTTTTTATATTCTATTTCTTTATATTTTTTTCAATTTCTTCTAATCTGGAAAATTTTGTTGCCATCTCTCAGGCTTACTTGACTTGTTTTATCGTATCATTTTATTTTTTAACATTCCCTAGTTTCTGAATTCATTTGTGGAAAAAGTCGATCATTTTCTGTATTATCTGAAAGGTGAAGTATCGCACATTTTGTACTAAAACCTTTCTTTCTTTATTTATTCATTTTCCTTACTTCATATTTGCATAACCATTCTGCTACCCTTTTATTTTCAAAGATATCCGTACCGGTAGGTCTTTACATTACATCTTCTATTTTGAATCTTTTAATCTGGAGAGTCTCACATCCTGCACTGGAAC
>JAXCGZ010006585.1:12500-15000 GCA_037179515.1 Halocaridina rubra
TTTCTTCTGAGAATATTCTTAATCTATTTCAATATTGACCTTGATATTCCACAGAGAAATTCGATTTATTTCAGTGAAGCTTTTGTTTCTAAATAATCCATCTTCAAAACAACATCTCCAAGACACCATATAAGACACCGTGTCCTCACAAATTTCTTCTTGGGCAGATACGATCAGAGTTATGGCTTTTTCTTTTCAACCCCCTTAGGTTGACTTTCCCCGATAATTATTTCCACAGTAGACGACCTTTTTAAGACCACAGGGGGAGCGAGTACATGAATAGTGTTTATAATTTGCCTTCGTTTTGTTAATGTTTGCTAGTATGATCAGTAATAAATACTTTCAAAAATTTATACACTTAAAGTATCATGAGATGAGAGAAACTAGAAATTACTAATGCAAACGTAGATGACATCCAAAGCTGGATTTCCAGAAAAGGATTAAGCTCTGCCTTACTCACCACAGAATGAAATAGCTATTCGCTGCTTTCAAAACAGAAGGAAAGATCTGAAGTGAGTAAGCAATCTTCAATTACCAAAGGAGAAATACAGGATATATAGCTCAAATAAAAGCTAACAGCAATTTTCGCAGGAAACAGAGAAGCTTTCATTTCATGGCTTCGGAATGACCAAGCATTTCCCTCTTTTGGAGGAGCATTAGAGACATGGATCTAATAAGCAAACCTACAACAATCCAAAGAATGTATTTTAACATATAAATATAATGGCTGCAATCCTTCTTGTAAGGGGTATGGCCTAGTCAAAACAAACCCACTCACTAGAATCTAATATACTTTGATCACCCCTGCTTGGGGACGAAGGGTGTCCAGAGTTCCCCACCATCACCCTACTTGGGTCTCTCACAGGATCAGAGGGTAAGGATCTTTTTCAAAGAAATGTATAGAGCAAAGTAAATGAAAAAGGAGATTTAGAAAAAAATAAATGAACCTTGGGCAATAAGATTTAAGAATGATGTATTATGAGACCAGTGAACAAAATTAAATAAACTAGAAATCGCGTGAAACGAATAAAAGCAAAAACTCAGAATCAATGACTGTGCTTGTTCACAGAGTTGTGAAATCTGATGTAAGTAAACAGGTTTTCTGTATAATAGGAAAAGTAAAGAACGAATGAAAATGCCGAGATAAAAGCAAATGCCAGAATTCAAGTAAAAGAGAGAACCTTTGGCCTCGTGGTTTCAGAAGGAATGGTTTTGTGCTGCCCGATAAACCTTTAAGAGTAAGTTTAAGCAATACATTCTCATTTTCCACTTAGTTACCCTTCCTTTACTATTTTCGTTTTTATTGAATGCTACTTTTTTTTATTTATATCAGTGAGGGATCTATATAACTTACTCTTGTGATCATATTTTTATTTTTTTTCTGAGTCTTTTACATTCTTTTTCCTTCTCTCTGTTTGCATGCATGAGGTGTTAGTTAAATTGACAATGCAACAAGAAAAATGGGTCGTTTTGGACCACTCGCAGCGAGCCAGTATATCATTCTTAAGGCAGCTGTTGAGAGGGAGTATGATTGAGAAGTATTAATAAAGAGAACTGAGACATAACACTATAAATATTGTTTGCTGCGAAAGGATAGAGTTTACTTTGTGTTTTGGACTCTGACATTTACTTTTTATTTAATTTTGCTTAATAAATGTTGTGAAGAAAAGTGTTTCTTATTGATTTGCTTAATAATGCTCTTGTAGTGTTTTTACAGTATCATTGTGGGTGTCCACGTAAAGGAGTCTGTAACCATATAAAAAAGTAGGACATTGTCTTTATTTTGTAGTTTCGTTTCTGTATCATTCCTGTTAGGATTTCATATAAAATATAAAAAGATAGGAAATATATCTTTCTTTATTTGATTCCTTGTGGGCTTTCCTGTACCGATTGAAATAGGATTTCTTCCTCACCTGAAGTTATTTTTGGCGGATCTCTTAGGTAGTCGCACTTGAACTCAAGACATTAGAATTGTCATTTATATAGAGCAGTCCTGTTGTTCACTCTAAAAATATGTCTTTTCTGATGCATTCCTTTAGGTTTTATTATGTTCAGCGAAAAATCATATATTTTTCCTCGCCATTCGAAACATTTCAACATTGACTAACTGAACTGTCCAACTATGTTTTGGATAATTAAATTGTCTTTTTTTGCATGACAGGTTATTAACAATCATCATTGTTTTTAATTCGCTTTTATTTAATTAATATTTTCTTGGATAAGCTGAGATTCATATTCAACAGGGGATTAAAAGAATAAACAAAAAATAGAGAATATAAATAAATAAAGACAATAGACGTATAGGGAGACTGCTTTAGGCTTTGGCGTTGTTTTGGAGTCAGATGCCTTCTTCAGACTTAACTCTTTTCAGCTATTCCATGATTGGAATTGACACCGAATTGAGTTGGATTTCTTTCTCAGTGGCAGGATTTTACTCAAGCTTTTGACGTAAAGTAGAGAATATTTTTATTATTATTATTATTATTATTATTATTATTAT
>JAXCGZ010006585.1:17500-34391 GCA_037179515.1 Halocaridina rubra
ATGTCTTGGGATAATCTACGGCCTTTAGGGTGCAGAAATAGGGAATGATAGAAAGAATTTCTTTTGGCTTAGAAAGTCTTAGTTAGTGATGTCATTTCTGTTGTTCCCGCTAAAAATTTTGTTTTCTAGGTTAGCTGTTGTAGTTCTTGTGGACATTGTTAATTTTTAATTTTTTGTCTTAGGTTTTATTTTTATTTTATTGTATTTTTGTTGTTTTTTTATCTACTCGTCCTAAGTATTATGTCTTTGTTTTTTTTATGAAAGTTTTATAGTGTTTACGGTTCTAAATTTATACATCGTTATAGCTTCATCTGTTCCTTTTATTCCTACTTCTACAACTATGATCGTGGTCTCTATTATTTTAATAATTTTACTGTATATGGATTTTATTAAATTAAAATAATTGCTATATATTTAGTCATTGTTTCTGCTTTATCTAGTATTGTTGTTATAAGTGTTGCTTTTATTGGCCTATCTATCTCTTTACTTCTTGTTCTTTTAACTGTTCCTACTTGTAATCTCTTGTCTCCTAGTTTACCACTCTTGCTGGTGCTATTCATTTTACTAGTACTACTGCTGTAATTGATGATATTATTACTTTTGTTATCTTAATGTCTTTGGACTTTTTTGTTTCAATAATTATTATGCTGCTGCTGCTGTGGCTGCTGTTAATTTTAGTGCATTTATTATTTATACCGTCATTATGGACTTTACTTTTTTTTCATAATTATTGCGATTTTTTCTATTTGATTTGACACTTGGATAGGCAAAGAAAATGGTTGAAAGAAGAGTTATGATGATAAAGAAAGAAAGCAAACAGAGAACCTAAACAGAGATGAGGAATGTTTCTGACGTGAAAGGGGTGATATTGAGATGCGTAACGAATACGCCAGAATATACGGCGTCGATGTAGGCCTAGGAACTGGTACTCTTTCCACTGATGGAAAGAGTTATTGTTGTTTTGCTTATATTCATCTGGTTTCCCTTTCACTTGAGTTTCAGAAATAATTTTGAAGAAAAGTTTTATTTTAGCTGTATTTCTAAAGTAAGTCTTGTCTTCCATATCCCCGGAATTCTGTCATAAATCCCATTGATTCCAAGTCTTGTTCTTCTGTCACTGGAATCTTTCTCTTCATTTCTCAAAAGTTCGGCCAAGAAGTATATTTATCTCTTCGGGTCCCCCAAAAATGGACAGAGTAGGAAATGGGTGATTATTTTTTTAACTATAATTTCCGTGGCGCGCATTCTTCGTTTATTATCTTGAAATACGATATTTACGTAAGAATTTCTTTCTAATTCTGTAAGCTTTCATGTTCATGTAAATGAAATATTATTCTTTTACAAGAAAATAAAAGTTAAATGAGAAATTATGAAAAAGTATTTATTCACTTTATTTTTTTTAATCATGTGACTTTTCATTTAGTTCAGCATTTTATAAGAAACTAAAAGCAACGCAAAAATTTATAATTGTATATTTTAATTTAGACATATTTCTAAATAATACTTCGTGAAGAAGTTTAAAAAAATGGACCTTTTTTTTTATAAGAAAATGATAACAGAACGAGGAAGTAGGCCTTATTAATATCATTATCAGTGGACAACTTTCGATTGTATTGCATTTTCAAGTTTTATTTACTTTCGCCATTTATTATCTATTTTAGTTCTATAGTGTAATTCTCTTTTTCCTTATCTTATAGCTACTCCAATTATATATTCGAATTCCCTTTTTTTCGAGAGAAAAATAAATATATGGTATCAGATATTATTGTTATACTACTACTACTACTACTACTACTACTACTACTACTACTACTACTACTACTACTACTACTACTACTGATGATGATGATGATGATGATAATAATAATAATAATAATAATAATAATAATAATAATAGTAATAATAATAATAATAATGATAATAATAATATTATTATTATTATTATTATTATTATCATTATTATCATTATTATCATTATTATTATTATTATTATTATTATTATTATTATTATTATTATTATTATTAATTATATACGCAACCATTGTTTCTATATCACTTGATATTTATTTCATCTGAACTTTGCTTATTTTTGTATTCTAAAAACTATTTTTTTTTTGTCTTATAGGTATTCCCATCATTATTATAATTACATTGTAAGCAAAAATACAGAGGGACGGAAATATTTGACCAATGTTATTTCCTTAATTTGAGTGGGACATAAGCAACCTCTGATGTAATTAATAGAGTAGAATTATTTCTATTTCTATTTTATGCCTTTTCACTACGCTATGAGAAGGAATCTCCAATTCATTTCGCACGTAGGTTGTTTTGATGAGCTTTAAAATTATGTATCAGACATATTATGTGTTTTATTGTTTTTTTATATTGTTAACAGTGCAAATAATTGCATATCAATAGTTCCACTTAAAATATGAGAGGTAAAAGCGTGCTGAAGCTGCTAAATAATTCAAGTTCATTAAAAAAGATCGATCATTATGCATAAAGTTCGTAACTGACGTATGTGTGAGTGTTTTTAATACCAGTTGAAGAAGTCTATACGAGGAGATGAAAGGCGGTAACAAACAGCTCAATAATGACGAAGTAACGATATATTAGTGAATGCTGATGAAAGAAAGGATTTATATACTAGATTGCATTAATTGCGAATATGTAGGCCTCTTTACCAGCAACTATATAAAAGAGAGATTAAAGATGTCAATAAAAACACGTGACCAGGCATGTGTACATTACGAGTTATTACATGAAGGTCAGTGTGTTGATGAAAGAAATAAGTTTGGGTCCAAAATTACAAGTAGGAACGATTGGGGTGAATTGGATTCGGTTGAATGTGTGTGCTTTTACTTGGACACACACTACTAACTCTTCTCCATTCAGACACTGAGAGTAAGATACTCAGTGTCTGAATGGAGAAGAGTTAGTAGTGGAGTTCCACAGGGTTCAGTTTTAGGGCCACTTTTGTTCCTTGTATATGTAAATGACCTACCAGAGTCTGTAAATTCATTCATGAATATGTTTGCAGATGATGCAAAGATTGTGAAGAAAGTAAAAAACGAGAACAATGGTAGAGAACTTCAGGAAGACCTAAATAGTGTGCATGAGTGGTCAGAAAAGTGGCTAATGAAATTCAATACTTCAAAATGTAAGGTAATGAGAATGGGTACAAGTGCAAGAAGGCCCAAACTTGACTACTCGGTGGCTGGAGTACAACTTCAAGAGAGAGAAAATGAGAGAGATCTAGGAGTAAACATACTGGCAGATTTGTCTCCAGAAATACATATAAATGGCATAGTAAGGGCAGCATGCATTCTTATCAAATGTAAGGGTAGCCTTCAGGCACTTGGACAAGGAAATGTTCAGAAATATTTATGTAACCTATGTGAGGCCAAAACTCGAATATGCAGCCCCCTTTTGGAATCCGCACTTGAATGAGCACATAACTAAGCTTGAAAAAGTTCAAAGACATTCCACGGAACTGGTGCCAGAAATACGTAATCTCATTTATGATGAGAGGCTGAGGGAATTAGACTTACCATCACTCGAAGCTAGAAGATTGAGGGGGGATATAGTGACAGTCTTTAAATTCCTTCATGGTTATGATAGAGTGGATAGGGATCGATATTTTGATTTGGCTGGCTCTAGAACTAGAGGTCATATAGTTTGAAGCTTCGTAAGAAAACTTCTTTACAGGATGTAAGGAAATACTTTATCAGTGTAAGAGTAGTTGATAATTGGAATTGGCTAAGCGAGGAGGTAGTTAATGCTATCTCAATCCATAGTTTTAAGGACAGGTATGATAAGTATCACTAAGTAGAAAATAGAACCGATGAGGAGACGGGAAGATATGAGCTTTGGGCTCTTTCCCGTAAGCACAATTAGGTAATCACAATTAGGTAATCACACACACACATATACATACATGCATACAATAATATATATATATATATATATATATATATATATATATATATATATATATATATATATATATATATATATATATATATATATATATATATATATGCATGCATACATACATACATACATACATATATATATACATACATACATACATACATACATACATATATATATATATATGTGTGTGTGTGTGTGTGTGTGTGTGTGTGTGTGTGTGTGTGTGTGTGTGTGTGTGTGTGTGTGTGTGTGTGTGTGTGTGTGTGTGTGTGTGTGTGTGTGTGTGTGTGTGTGTGTGTGTGTGTGTGTGTGTGTGTGTGTGTGTGTGTGTGTGTGTGTGTGTGTGTGTGTGTGTGTGTGTTTACGGGTAAAATTATCACATTCAAGGTTACTTCCATATTTCCAGTTGAAGGCGAGAGCCATATACCCAGTGTGAAACCCATCCCTTGTTCCATGTGCACTCAACTGACACAGTATTTTAAGACTCGTTTTTTCCCTCAGTGAAATTTACCTTCCTCGTTGCTATCAGGAATGACTAGTCACCGTGGCTCTAGCGGTAGCGTCCGCGACTCTGAGGCGTCAGGTCGAGGGTTCGCGCCCCGTCACGGTCTGAGGTTAGCAAAGGCATGCACTCAGGGTGAGGATTACATATGCCAAAGCAAGTCCTTCACAAGAAGGCAACCGTCCTAGCCCTTGGTAGAAAAGGGAGTCCGTGACGTAAAACCGGAACAGTTGCTATCAGGAAGGACACCTCATGCACATCGTTAAGTCACATCTTCAACAAGAATTGGACACTAATAAATAGAAATAATGGTATGGATTCTGAGCAATAGTTCATTTTACAGTATTTTTACATTAACACAGATCCATAAGAGTAAATCATAAGAAAACTTCATTTTTTAATATTGTATCAGCAAGAAATTAAACGCACTTTAGAAATATAGAAATGGACAAGAACCTTGAAAATCAGTAGAAAACTATTTTAAGTGTTTTTAAGTACCAAAACAAAACGACATTTTCTGACAGTCATTGTTACCAAATAGACGAAAATATGTTTTACGAAATTATTTTGCTTTTTAGAAATTTCATGCTGTGTATGTCAAGATATTAATAGAAATTGTACTTGCAAGAGACAAGCCTTTACTATTATGGAACTTTGAAGCTGTAAAATTAGCTAGGTGTTTGGAATTAATTGTCATCTTATCAAATTCGAATTCTTAGATATTTCAATACTGATGACGGTATGACGTCATGGCTACGTACGAAAAATATATTGCTTGGCTCTTTTTTTTCTGTATGTTTATTTTTTCCTGTATGCAGGATATACTTCATATATATATATATATATTTTTTTGTAATATTTCATTCCTTGTTAGGCAAATAATGAGGTGTAAAATCAAATATATCTTTTAGTACCAATTAAGGAGGATAAAATCAGAATTAGCCGTGTTCAGACACATCATCCTCAGAGCTGTCAACCAGCTCTGGAACATCAGGTGATATTCAGTGGTTGATTTCATATTATCAGTGAATTAAGTTGATTTCAATGTGGTTACGTGACATTTGCGAACGGAATGTGACGAAATGCTACTCACTAATTGAAGTGGATCACCATCTAAGGTTATTACAGTCATTGTTAATTTTAAAACCGAGAATGAATTTTTTTTATCTATATGACGTCGTTCTAATGTTTTCAATGCCAAAGGTGACACCCAAATTATCCGGTATTATTGTGCTGGTGCCCCTCGAAGGTTTAATTTAGTTCCTTATGTATTGAAAAAGCTATAACTGAAGACCAAAATTGTTACACCATTGCAGCTCTAAGGTTGGCTTAGGCCAGGTTAAGTTGGGTTGGTTAGATTAGGTTGCTTACTTGCTGGTTATCTATGAAGCCAAAATTATGTTATGTTATCACACTTTTGCACCCAGGTGGTTGGGTTGGGTGAGGTTAGGTTGCTTACATGTTGGTGTTATGTAAATTAAAATCAAAATCAGTTTTATTGCACAATGACACCTCGAGGGTTAGACTAGGCTAATATGGGTTGTATGAGGTTAGGTTGCTTAATTGCTGGTCATCTGTAACTAAAATGATTTGATGTTACTTTCCCATTACATCTGGGAGGTTGCATTAGGTGAGTTTCGGTTACAATGGGTTGCTGCTGTCTTGATAATCAGTAAACTGAAATAAAATTGACTCTGTATGTAGAGTTATGGCACTCTTATTACGCAGAGGCTGGATTACACTGCATAACTTAAATGACTAGGTATTGTTGCACTTTTACACCTTAAAGGCTAGGTTAGGAGGGGTTGGGTTGGGTTGCATGCTTGTTTGTAATCTTTAGACTAAACCTAAATAATAGGGTATTATTGCACTATTACCCCTTGAAGTTTTGCTTAAGTTGGGTTGGGTTGCATACTTGTAGATTATCAGAGAAGTCAACCAAAATTATTTGGTTGTATTGCACTACTTAGATTGTCTCGGCCAGGCTGTGGTTAGAATGTTGATGGTTTTGGGGAATGTTCATATTGGTCTCAAATTCATTCTGTTGTACAAGTAGAATTTTATCAAATCTCTTGAGATCTTAATTTTGATGGCTATTTATTTTTTATATTCCATAATCTTAGGCTACTGCCTAGTGAAATCAGAATTTTTTGACATAAAAGACTTTATTTTACTCAGTCACCATATCACATGTATGTATCAGTATTCTGCATTTACCTGCCTTCATTAAAGCAATATAGCCTATGCAGTGATGTTTAATGTTATTGGCTGTATTTGCTGCAATAACTTCTTATATATAAGAGGTCGTGTTGAGAGGAACTTATTGATGATAAGATGCACTTCATCATTAAAAGATGGCCATGATCATTATCGAGGTTGAACGAAATATGGAAGTCATTTTTTTCTGCCAATCAGTACATTTCCATATTACTTGCATGGCATATCTGAAGGGCATCTTGAAAAACCTATTGGGTCATTATGCCTTCTTATTGCTTCTATAATAGACAAGAAATAAATGCTTATTATTCTTTTGGATCCACTAATGCTTTCACTGTGCCTAGTCACAAAAGATCACCAGTAATTCTCTGAAACTTTGTCTTCTCGCAACACTAATCCTGTTCTTTACTCCCTAGCATTGGCTTGCCTCTTTATGGATGACAACTTTTTCAGGTTATCATTACCAGAAATAGGAAGGCTTCATCTATAAAAATTAGTTTGTGAAAATTTCCATTCTCCACAATGACTTCATCCAAAATTCCCATACAGTATTTCACAGTATTTGTTATCTTTTACACAACGAAATATTGCACTTTAGTTTATATTTAGAGTTAAAAGTAAAATAACACTTTTTTTGAGCTCTGTATAGTTTTAGTTACTATGTTTACACCTTTCGTAGTCATTATGCAGAATTCAGTATTATTGTAAACTCATTTATGTAATTATGGAATGTTTTACTTCTTTCAAATCTGTTGCAGAACATTGGCTCGCATGTTTTGTTGCTTCCATTTTTTTTTTTATGATTATTTACTGAGCAGTGCCCCCTAACCATGATTGGGGATGGGGAAAGTATTGAAACAAAGCTACTGTAACTAAGATAAGGGTCAGATTCTTTCAGCACTTGGCAAAAATATAAAATCTGATGTTGGTCAACTTGTGGGGTGTTTTGGTAACATTAACTTTGCTCTTTAGCAGTCTACTGTTGTCATATATTATTATTATTATTATTATTATTATTATTATTATTATTATTATTATTATTATTATAGTAGTCGCTGTGGCTCAAGCGGTAGCGTCCCCGACTCTGAGGCATTAGGTCGAGAGTTCGCGCCCCATCATGGTCTGAGGTTAGCAAGGGCATGCACTCAGGGTAACGATTACATCTGCCAAAACAAGTTCTTTGCAAGAAGGCAACCGTCCTAGCCCTTGGTAGAAAAGGGAGTCCGTGACGTAAAGCCGGAACAACATTATTATTATTATTATTATTATTATTATTATTATTATTATTATTATTATTATTATTATTATTATTATTATTATTATATTTAAGATTTATGCCCTGGAGATGGCATTATTACTAGGCTGGCATTGCGTGAGTAAATGAAAGAATATGTTCAGTTCTCGATATATTCTGTTATTTGTAACTAGTTTCACTTCTTTAGATCCTGGTATTATTGATGCACAGTATGTTTTTTTAATGTTAATCTCTGTTTTGGATGACATCATTTCCATGAACTGGTGTAATACCATTGTAGTAATGCAATAAATTTTTTCCAGATGTGTGACGCATAAGGAAACAGCTAGTGTTTTCCCATTTGTGTCAGAAGCATGCGTCTGGGCTTCATTTTAAGGAAGCAAGACCGGTATGTAGGTAGTCCTTCTTCAGAAAATGTGATAAGCAGCTGTATTTAGTGCCATTCAAGATCCTTACAACTATGACTACCACCCTTACTACTATTAATACTTATTTTTATCTGACTGAACACTTATATGTATGCAGTTTAATGCTATGAAAGAATACAAGATTTGGCTTTACATACAAATTAATGATACCACTAAGCTTATTAAATCTGTGTTGTGGCATTAGGAAGTACAGTATATGGTCATATTACTCATAGCCATGATTTTTCACCTAATGGTTTAAAAATACCGGTATATTGCTGCAGACATGCACTATTTAAAGATGGCTTTGTGAATATAATAGAAATTTGTTCAGTGGTGCTCTCCTTCAAATAGCCCAGGATACGTCCAACACCTGACCTCTATGTGCACCAATATATACTGTGTATATATATATATATATATATATATATATATATATATATATATATATATATATATATATATATATATATATATATATATATATATATTCACTGAAGCTCCCCTAATTACAGACAACCATGTTACGAACATTCACAAATACGATAAACTTAGCCATTATCTACCCATGATTCAGTGCATGTATTACTGTACTGTACTGTATTATTGCATTATTATAGTACTTATATTCATTAATGCTGTATACTTTATGTTTTAAGTAGTAGTGTAGTGACTATAGCCTTAGTGCTGTACTGTACTGCATATGTATGTACTGTACAGTACTTTTATTTACTTATAAATACAACTTACGAACAGACTTCTGTTACTTTACTCTTTCGGAAGTTGGGGAGTGCCTATATATATATATATATATATATATAATATATATATATATATATATATATATATATATATATATATATATATATATATATATATATATATATATATATATATATATATATATATATATAAATAATATGAAATATGCTTAGACAACTATTATTTGATTTAGATACAGTATAAAGTTTAAATTAAAGTTCTTCACTTATTATACTGTTATCTTATGCATATACAGCAATGTACAGAAAGAGAACATAGTTCACTTGACTGCTTCCCCCCAACCCCTGGAACACAGATTATAACAGAAGAGTCAAGGGGGCCAAGAAATTCAGCCTCTCTAAATATTTAGATCTTTTTATATGACCTTTTACAACACCTCATATGGAATCACCTATTCCATATACAGTATATTTAAGTTATTATTGTTATTATTATTATTATTATTATTGTTATTATTATTATTATTATTATTATAGTTTAAGACTTCTTCCCTGGTCATTACAGTATTACCAGGCTGGCATGGATATGTTCCTCCAGTTCTCTATATATTCTGTTATTTGTAACTAGTATCACTTCTTTAGTTCCTGCCATTATTGCAGTAATGCACAGTATATGTTTTGAATATTAATTTTTGTTTTGAAAGACATCATTTCCATAAATTGGTGTAATACCATTGTAGTAATGCAATTTTTTTTTTTATTTCAGATGTGTGTTGCATAAGGAAATAGGTAGTGTTTTTCCATTTGTGTCAAGAGCATAGGCCTGGCCTTCAATTTAAGGAAACACGACAGGTATGTAGGTTTTCCTTCTGTAGAAAATGTGTTAAAAAGCTGCGTTTAGTGCCATTCAAGATCCTTGCAACTATGTCTACTACTCTTTCTATTATTAATACTTATTTTTATTTGACTGAACAATTAAATGTATACAGTAGTAATGCTATGAAAGAATACAAGATTTGGCTCTACATACAAATTAGTGATAGCACTGAGCTAATTGAATCTGTGTAGTGGCATTAATTCACCTAATGGTTTAAAAAAATGATGTATTGCTGTAGACATGCACTGTTTAAAGATGGCTTTTTTGACTATAATAGAAATTTGCTCAGTGGTGCTCTCCTTCAAATAGCCCAGGATATGTGCGACACCTAACTTTTATGTGCACCTGTATATATATATATATATATATATATATATATATATATATATATATATATATATATATATATATATATATATATATATATATATATATATATATATATATATATATATATATATATATATATATATATATATATATATATATATATATATGCTGAATCTTTTCTAATTACGGACAACCATATTACAAACATTCCCAGATACAAACAAAAACTTACCCATTATCTACCATGATGCAATTCATGTATTACTGTACTGTACTTTATTATAAAATCATTATTATAGTACTTATATTCATTAATGCTGTATACTTTATGTTTTATGTAGTAGCTGAGTGTCTTTAACCTTCGTGCTGTACAGTATTGCATATGTATGTACTGTTCAGTACTTTTTATTACTTATAAACACAATTTACGCACAATTCTACTTATGAACAGACTTCTGGTACCTAACTCTTTCGTAACTTGGGGAGTGTATATATATATATATATATATATATATATATATATATATATATATATATATATATATATATATATATATATATATATATATATATATATATATATATATATATATATATATATATATAATTAGACTACTATTTCTTTTGATTTAGATACATTATAAAATTTAAATTAAAGTTCTTCACTTTTAATACTGTTAGTTTTTGCATATACAGCAATGTACAGCAAGACAACATAGTTCACTTCCCCACAACCCCTGGAACACAGGTGACAACAGAAGAGTCAAGGGGCCAAGAAATTCAGCCTCTCTCAAATATTTATATATTTTTATTTGACCTTTTATAACACCTCATATGAAATCACCTATTCCCTATATAATTAATTTTTCTGACCTCTTACAAAACCTCACTGGCTGTCAACACTTATTGTAAAACCTTGAGCATATTCTTAGTCTTAACTTTCTCAATGATACTTTGACCCGTTACCTTCATGTCACTCATACTATCCCATGTATATTATGTGAGTCATTTGACTTTAATTTGAAAATTAATGTATTACATTTTAAGTAGTATAATGGAGAGGAAGATAGATAATCTGGGGACTATTTGCCTGGAGCATAATACAATTCCTTTATCTGTTACAAACGCATTTGACTGGGTACTGAATTTGTTTTTCTTATATTAATGTTAGCTTGGATATGGCATGTTTTGCTCTTATGACAAATATGCAGTATCCAGTGATGTACTCACTAAGAATTCTTAGTTGACATTGATTATTGCCTAGAGAATGCCTTGTAATATATGTAGATTTAACTTGCAATGCAAATAGTTTTTATATGATGTTTTACTGTTGTTCCTTTTGGAAGGTCTGACATTTCTCACAATTATCACACAGTTGTTATTATTTAATGTCTGTGAAAAACGTGAACAATTTGTTATCGTTAATGTGCTTGTTTATCCAAATGCAATGTGTTTGCTTCTTTGTTTTTTATCTGATTTAGCGTCGCTTGCTACTCTATATATAATTAAAATTAAAACGTCATTTTTTATTTATTGTGCGCGTGTTTATCCCACTAAAATTTTTCCCTGTATTTCTTGCAATTTTTTTTTCACTTCTGCGCTGTTTTTGCTTGGTTTTGATATTATTTTATATTGTATGTCACTGATTACGTCATGAATGATTTACTGATCAAAGAGGAGGTGCAAGTCTTACTTTTGGTGCTTGTTTTTCTCCCTTCGGATAAGTTCATTAATATACTTGCTTGTTTACATCTTGCAAGTTTTATCACTTATATAGGTCGATATTACGTCCTAGAAATCTCATGAATATCACTGCCTTTTATTGCTAAGTACCTAATAGATGCCATGCTGAGCAGATACTGGCATTGAGTTCCAAACTAATTGGGTATAAAAGTTTAACTCTTGTGGGATTTCCAAATTTTCAAGTGCTATGTAGTGCAATAGATATGATTTTGTAACACTTTTATTGAGTTTTAGTCTATATTTGTTGCTGTTGCAATGTGAAGTCTCCTGTTTTGCGATATAGACATTGTCAGCATGTGTTTTTGTACTTTTCAAAGGTGTTTTTGATGATCTCCTTTAAGTATGTGTTTTTATGGCCCCTGTACTAACAGACATTGCAAAAACTTTTGATTTCATGAGATTTACATGTTTCAATAACAGTGAGAGTTTTTACATTTTAGGAGGTCATGATTTTACGTTGAATCTATATTGTATGGAGTTGCTATGTAATTTCATTTTTTAATAAGCCATGACCTCGAAGAGTCTTCCAAGTTTTTAAACCTTGTTGAATATAAATATGCTTAGGAAAGATGTTTTTAATTAGATTATGGTCTACATATCGACTCTTGACTTCCAAAGTTATTGATTCTGCAAAAAAATCTGACTTCATGAGACTTCCAGTTTTTTATTTCAGAGTTAGTTGATTCAGTTTTAAGCATTTGTAGTGAGTATACGGTTATTATATACAGGTACTTGTATTACAATCGAAGTAATAGTTGCTTTTAGTATATTATGCCTTTTCAAGGCCTATATATTTTGAAAGACTGTTTACTCTGACTTCTTATTAATTTTAAAGGCATTTTTAGTGAGCTGTTAGATAGTATTTTATACTGGCTGTGACTTCCAGAGTAATTGATTTTTCAGATCTTAAAAAAGTGTTAAGGGATTTTGCTTTCTAGAGGGTTTTACGAGATTTTTTTTAATATTATTTGGTATGGAAATGCAGAGTAATATTGTATGGCTGTGAAATCTGATTATATGAGATCATATTTGATACAGCTGATCCTTAGAGTATGTGCATTCTAGGACTTTTTAGATGATTTTGTTCTTAGTACCTGTATATACCTTCTATGTTTTGTAATAAAACTCATATAGCTTCAAAAATGCCTGCATTGCAAAACTCTTAAAATATTTAATTTTGAGTTTAAATGGTATTAGATCATAGGCATTGTAAATGAACTTGCGCCCCTATATGTGCAAGATATGACTTCCAGAGGAACTAGATTTACCATAAATGCTAACAGATTTTCCTGTCTTTAACAGTTGAGAAAAGATTTGGTTTCCAGGAGATTTTCTTGAGCTCTTCTCATGATGTAATAACTTTTGGCTCTTAAAGTAAATGACTTCAAAAGCTTATCTTATTTTGAACACATTTAAGATGAGGTTTGCTTCTAAGGGAGTTGTTAGTGATCTTTTGATCAGATCACAAGTAGCGGGTTCTGCTGGCTTTTCGAAAATTTATATTTTTAATCACAGCTGAATAGATATTGCTTCCCTAGTAAGCTATAAGTGAGCTTTAGCTAAAAGAATTTAGCAGTAATTTTCAAAGTAACTGATTTTGTAGTAAATGGTGACTGTCATATGTTTAGTGTTTAGAAAGTAATTATTAGAGGTTTTCTTTTGTTGGTGAACCTTTCATGAATGAATGTTTAAATATCATTCAAAAGTAATTGGTTTTGCATTAAAGCCTGATATATAAGTTCAACAAGCAGATGAGTTTAAGAGATTTTAAGTGCTGGAGGTTGGTTGGTTATAGCACAGTAAAGAATATATATATATATATATATATATATATATATATATATATATATATATATATATATATATATATATATATATATATATATATATATATATATATATAATATATATATATATATATAATATATATATGTAAGGAAGTCCATCAGTGAAACAAAACTTATAAAACAATGCTATATTTCGGATCCTAACTGGATCCCTTCTCAAGTTAGGATCCGAAATATAGCATTGTTTTATAAGTTTTGTTTCACTGATGGGCTTCCTTACTATTTAGTGCTGTATGCTAACAGTTTGTACTTATATATATATATATATATATATATATATATATATATATATATATATATATATATATATATATATATATATATATATATATATATTATATATATATATATATATATATATATATATATATATATATATATATATATATATATATATATATATATATATATATATATATATATATATATATATATATATATATGAGAGAGAGAGAGAGAGAGAGAGAGAGAGAGAGAGAGAGAGAGAGAGAGAATTCGAAACGACTTTTTTGAATGGCTCTTTTCCAAGAGATCTTGTTCGATGGAAAGGAATGACTCCATTCATGACAGATGACCCTCGTGGGCTTAATTTTATGGCTAATTTCAGCAGGTCTCCTTTTTCTCTTTCAATTCCATGAAGAAAGTTTCTTCCACGACCTTAACAGTTTTGGTTTTTAAAGTAATAGTTATTTTAAGCAGCATAATGGAGGGCGAGATGCCTTCCCTTATTAAAAATATTGTATCATTAAGAATATTTGTTAATTTGAATTATGTTAGACTAGTTCCTTTATTTTATATCAAATTAGTTTGTAAGAGAATTCTGTATTTGCACATGACATTTACACATATAATACATAACTGGTTAATGAAGTGCTGTAGATTTACGTAATTCATTAAAGTCTTACTGACCTATGTCACTCATGACATGACTATTTTATGAATAGGTTTTTGGAACTAGACAATGCTCTGAATATATCCCAACTTAGTACTTGGTGTCTTTTTTTAATCTTTTTGTTAACATTAAAGAAACTACACTTTGGAAGATTTTATTTTAAAGTTTAACAGACTCAAAATTTCAGTGCTCACCTATCTGTTCTTTCAGTATTCTCTATTTCATCCAATGTTTTGAATAAACTTTCTACATTACGTTCGTATCTAGCATGGGAATTTAGGTATTCATTCAAATCTTTTCAAATTTTTCTTATTGTTTTTGAGTTCGTCTGATCTCTGTAAGAATCAAAACCTTCGACCTTTAATGCTCCCGTATCTGGCCTGTCATTTTTTCTATGCCTACATGTAATCAGGATTCTTTTCTTGCTTTGAATTCTTCATAACTTGGGACGTGTATATAGTTTATGCAAACAATATTTTATTGTCAGAAGACTTACTTGATATTTTTGAGGAGGTCTGTGCCCTTAAGATGAAATATTTCAAGGTTTTAATGATTGTGTATTTTTATAATGACTTAATACAGTATTCTATATAATCAGGGTAACTTTATTGTGTTTAATTCATCTATAGCCTGGGATGTATAGTATTTATGTAAACTTATATTTTTTTATGGTCATGAAACTTAGATTGTGTTATTGATGGTAGCTGCGCTTTTTAAGATAGATTTTTTCTAAGTTTAGTGCTTGTGGATTTAGATATTCATTATCACTTAATTTACCTTATGATCAGTGAATGTTATTATTTTGAAATCATATATAGCTAGGTACATGTTTAGAAGATGTGGCTTTAGAGGGGATGTATTCACCCTAAAGTTAGAAGCCTCAACTTTTAAGTCTTGCAGATCTTTATTTCAATAAGCCAATCATTGGGTGAGCGAGTCAGCTCATCTCGGTGACAGTATTTAGCCAATTCAGTGGAGAGGATTGGTATCAAGAAGGGGATCTTTTCATATACTTATAGAGGCAAACTGACGCTACTTTCCTTGAAGCTTGTGAGAAACTGCGACCTAAATTATCATGGGAATAGCTGTTACTCTTGAAGAATAGCTTTCTTATAGTATTCTTAGAGTTTTTGTATATTTAGTGTAATATTTTAAGTCTTTAGTATTTAATTAATAGTAACTATTTGGAACAGAAAAAAATAAAAAGTATATATAACGTCTATTTATTTTCAATGAAGATATAAAGACAATAATGAATCTGATTGCTATCAGAGATGTATATTTTCCCCGGGGTTGCAAGACATTATGCTTCAGATATAATTTTTAAAAGAAATAAAGGCATCATGGAGAACTTAACTACCTTGGTATAGTGAGTTGTCCAAGGCCTCACTTTCATCTTCTTGATCAATATTTAATTGCATTCTTTTTTTACGCTGTTTCTTCCCCGCTTCCTGGAAAGAGATGCTTGGTTTTGTAATATCTTGGAACAGTATCAATAAGAAAGATGACGGTAATGGTCGACTTCCTTGACTACAGCCAGAAGATGTTAATCAAAGAGAGTATTTTTTACATATGCATATATTTAGTGTCGAGTAATCCTCCTTATGAAGATGATGGCCAAGTCAAAGCACTACCCCTTCACCAGAAAGCCAATTCATCCCATCCTTCTCATCCTTAACTACTTTAGGCTGTTGGTCACCACAGTGTAAGTGCGCAAACCAATACCGTGAGGTTTGACATCCGAAACAGGCTTACCCATCCTGCTTCATCTTGTAGTAATTCCCCATGCACTATCTCAGTTTATAGCACTGAACAAACCCGCCCGAATCCCTTTTGCCCGCTTGTGTACATGTGTCGTTATACTTTTATGGTAAGCTAAGAATAGCAGTCTGTAATTATCATCCCTGTACTATTTAATTCTTTGTATTCCATTCCTTCTACTCCTTTGCTATAGACTTGTTCAGTAACGCCTATTATCAAAGGACTATCCTAATATGTTTACTGACTCATTAACGACAGGCAAATTTGTTATTCAGCAGGGACAGGCTGACTAGTTCGAATAGCCATTAAAGATGCATATCTACATTCTGCAGTTGTGCAGATGAACGTCAAGCACTTATCTTGGTAGTGAGGGGTACGCTGATATTAGTCCTCTGCATAAAT
>JAXCGZ010006586.1:0-2500 GCA_037179515.1 Halocaridina rubra
AATGCTCACTTACTATGTCAAACTTATCTCTTAACGAGCACTGACTAGGAAAGGTTGAACCCGATAACATTTGGAAGGAAGTCAGGCTGTGCTTTCACTAAACCATCAAATCCTGCTGCGGTGCTTCCTGTATTCTTAAGAATACGCCTATGAACAGTAGTGAATTCAAAACCATCTTCTCTTTCTCCTCGGCATATTTTCCATGCGTGTCTTCCTTTCATCTGTCTGAGAATGGTAGTATTAGACTGAAGGACTTGTGAACATGATCTCATGTTATTTCAGTCTTAAAATGACAGCTGAAGGTTACCACAGTCATTCACTGACGTGATGGGTTGCAAGGAGTTACTTTATCTCATTTTTTAAGCATTATTATTTTTTTTATTATTATTATTATTATTATTATTATTATTATTATTATTATTATTATTATTATTATTATTATTATTATTATTATTATTATTATTATTATTATTATTATTATTATTATTAATAGTAGTAGTATTAGTAGTAGTAGTAATAGTAGTAGTTGTTGTTGTATTAGTAGTTTTGCTGGTATATTCGATATTTATCCATATTTTCCTCACTTAGCATATTGTAGGAGTCATTATTTTCCTCATCAAGTGATCAGCCCGGTAAGGAACCGTTCCACAATTTTCTCACTACTTCAAATGTGTACTTACACGACCTGCTGATAAAGCTGGATTATCATCACCTGTGAACCACTTTGGACTTATTTTCTTGTCCTTTATATTATAGCGAAGGAATGTCTTATGAACTATATCGTTTGATTTAAGTCTGGGAGAATTTTGTACCTGCGGCCCCACAAATCTATTTACTAAAGGGTATGGAAAAAAAAAAGATGTCTTTTGTATTATTCTGCTCTGTTCAATTTATTTTATTAATAACCTATTATTCTAGTCTCTGTAAGAACGTGTGGCTATTATTAATACAAATTTCTACTCTTTTGGCTGTCCCTTGAGAACAAAAGCCTGTTCATTACAGTTTTCATTTACATCATTATCAATTTTAAAGAAATAATTATCAATTAATTCCCCATTATTCCGTTAGTTGCATCAATGGAGTACATTTGAAGTCATTCCTAGAAATCAGTAAGAAAAAATATTTATGCTCTCATTTTGATTCCCTTTCATTGATGCTTCAGTAACTTAATTAGAGAGCATTAAATAGAAATAAATGCATTATGATTGCTTATATAATTCATCATTTAAAATACAAACTGTAGTTATTCAATGAGAATTATTCCTTTCATGTAATATTTATATTTTTGTGGAAATCGCGTTTTTTTTTTAATCAAGTGTAAGTGTGCGTGTGTGTGAATGAAAGGCATTTCCTCATTTAGTATTTTACGATTGCAATCATACGTAAGACTTGCCTGAAAGAATATTGTAAAGGATGCTTGAAATCTTTGATGTTCCATAGAAAATAATTCGTCTTTTAATATGTCACAAAAAGTCCCCATATGAATGGCGGAGGACTGAAAAATGGCTTTAGCAGAATTTACTATCGATTAGGCAGAGCATTAAAAGATAGTGGCCTTTGCATCTAGATATAACGTAAGATTGTGCAATCTGAATAGGAGTGGTTCACAGTTTCAGGTGGGTGGAAAAAGTACTACAGTGAGGTTTTTATATGAGTGTATCCGCCGCCGTCATTTAGTTTGGAACATTTTTAATAGTTACTCCTCCCTGGTATAAAAAAGGACGAGGATAAATGGACCCAAGACTAAGGTGCTTTTATCTATCATGATCCTACCCCTCTTTAGAAGGGAACTGTTGTTCTGCACCAGTGTTTTATATATTTAACACTTTTTAGTTTAATACTGATAACAGTGAATCAGCAATGATACAAATAATAAATAAGTATGTAAACTCATAACAGTAGTATCAGTAATAATGAAAATAAAAATAATAATGAGAATAATAATAATAATAATAATAATAATAATAATAATAATAATAATAATAATAATAATAATAATAATAATAATAATAATAATAATAATAATAATAAAAATAATAATAATAATAATAATAATAATAATAATAATAATAATAATAATAATAATAATAATAATAATAATAATAATAATAATAATAATAATAATAATAATAATAATAATAATGATATAATAATAATAATAATAATAATAATAATATATAATAATAATAATAATAATAATAATAATAATAATAATAATGATAATAATAATAATAATAATAATAATAATAACAATAACAATAATGATATACTTCAGATGATGACATTTATAATATGTGTAAAGGAAGAGTGTGCTTCGCCTTTTCAAAGGGATTCTAAATTTATTAAATCATGCTGTTTTAAAATATCAATAAATAATATAAATATTTATAAATGAATATAGGATTTATTGATAAATTTGTAAAAAAAACTCTTTCCCAAATATACTGTTCTTTATATCTCTCATTAGTCCTTTCCTTTATTAATTAATTTTCGCTTTTCT
>JAXCGZ010006586.1:7500-15000 GCA_037179515.1 Halocaridina rubra
AGTGGACTGGTTGAAGTGTAGTAGAGGAATATAAAACACTTCCTTGAAGCTGCAGGAAAGGAGTTTTTGTTCCTGTTCTTAATTAATGTTTATGAAATATGGTATTTCCAATTTCCTTGCATAATATATATATATATATATATATATATATATATATATATATATATATATATATATATATATATATATATATATATATATATATGATTTTGTGTGCCATCACAAAAGTTGTTTTGGATGAAGCCAATCAAGAAATTCCGTCGTCAGTCTTCATCATACCTTTGCTGAATTCTTTTCGGAAATATTCAGACTTGATCATGGATTAGTTTTCCAGTCTTTTTCCATCAGCTGCGAGTCGAAGCTTAAACTACTGACGACACTGTTCTATCAAGTATTCAACGCATATAATTGTGTAGTCGTTGAACCTTTTGTAAATATTAAACCTCGGGAGTAACTTACTTATTCTCCTGGAATCAGCCAGAAATGGGGGAGGAGTTATGTGCATGTGGTAAAACGTTTCCTTTTGCAGAACGTTCAATGCTACGTTTAATTGGCACAGATATGCTGCGTTTCCTTCTATGAGTACTTTAGCTTGAATCTAAAGTGGGGTTTCACGGCACGGCGTCGAAAGCGGTCTCGCGGGGGTGTTCGCGGGGGGGGGACGAACCGGACGGCCGCCCAATACCCCGTTCACACGCTCGAACATCACTTCAAACACTTGTCTGTCGAACCGCTTTCGACGAACCGTTTGACCATGTAAACTGCCCTTAAATCAGATATTGAGAGCAGGGAAACTATTCTAACATTAGGTAACCTTTCCATACAGTTGGCAAGTTTCTCTGCAGTCTGTAGTTCAGAATTCGATTCTCTATTGGAATGGAAGGCTTAAATGGTGTGGTAATTTGCATATGGACCTTCTGTGCTAATTATACAAATACGTTCCTAATCATGACGAATATCAAAAGTAATTAGATTCCAGAAGGAGCAACATGATCCTCCACTACTTCACTGTATTGGTTATAAAACTTTTAACGATGGCAGTTACTCTTATCTAGACCCTATATCTGCACCTCAGACATCAAATACATCTTAGATGAACCCCGAAATTTTGTTATCCCTAAACATTTATTCGAGATAAGGGTTCTAATATTTTTGTGTTCAGAAGACTAGACTTTTAATGTATATAGCGAGTGGTAGAGAAGGTATTACCTTTTTTTGCCCCTTATCTATCCTGACAGTCATTATTCTCCCTTAACAGTTTCGTATTCTCGTCTCCTTAATTGGCTTTACGCGTCACATTGGCGTTTGAACCAGTTATGTCGTGCGTAAGAACCTTACCCAACAACATCGTTTGTTCGTTCGGGTGATCAATTGGCAGAGATAATGCCACCGAAGCGAGACGTTTCTGATGCCGTCGCACGCTCACTTAAAAATCTTGGACGGGATCTTCTCTTCATCCCCACCTCTCTAGGAAAAAAAAAGCAAAACTAGATAGAGCGTGGGATATGAGTAGCCAGTTTTATTCTCCAGCTCTACTATTAATAGGAGAAAATAAGATTAATATTTCGAAAGGGAAATATACTTAGCCATTGATTTTATATCTTCGGAAACTTACGGATATGGTGTAAGCTCTGTAGGATATTTTTTTTATTGCATGATTATCATTGATATTTTTTTTATGAATATTCAATACTGAATTTTAGAACGCATCAACCAACTTTAATATTTGTTAAGTATATCTATCTTGCTCTCAAGACGAAGACCTGGTAAGCCAGTTCATGGTATTATTGCTTGTACATTTATTTTTTTTATTTTTTTTTTTATTTAGCCAAGACTTGGATAATTCAAAAGTGACTTAAAATCTTGGGGAGGTGACATTTTATTTTTGTTATCGCAGCCTAATTCAAGAATGTATTCCTTCTCGGTTTACGTCTCAGACTTTTATATGCTCTGTTTATATGTAAGATAAACTTTTATGACAAGGTTTTATGTTGATGTCGGAAGGGAATATAAACTTTTATTTCTTCTATTTTTAAATATTATGCACCTTTTTGTTCTATTTAAGTATAAATTAAACGTGTGGAGACGGATAATCAGTATTGTTTCTAAATAATATAGGAAAAAGCTTTAACTTTCTTAAGAAATTGCTCAGATCCTAAGGAAGTATTTCTTCGACAAAGCTATATAGGAGGGGGACCATGTTTAAGGGATTATGATGATTTACTTTCGATATTTTAATCATAACTTTTGACTTTGTAGCCAATATGATTTGGTCGATATTGCTTTGTTCGAGAAAGATCAAAGGAAAATACAACGTTAGCTAAAAACAATTATTTGAATATTGTGTAGCTATATGCTTGCTTGGTTACGAATAAATTATTAAAGCCATAATGATGCTTAATCCTCGGATAAAAAAAATGAGGGACTGAATTGTCATTAATATCTTTCATTTTCATTTATTTTTATATTGCTGCCGCAGCATACTTCAACAAGTTCTTGCTTCCATAAACCGAAGCATCATGGAGTTAATTTAATGATTCATAAACCGAAATTTTATTCCACTGATTCTTGCTTCAAACACACAGCTCGTTATTGCTTTTATAAAAATGTTTTGCGTCTATAAACTACCACCATAGAACAAACTAATTTTTGCTTCCATGAACCTCTCCATTTTCTTAATCTTTTTTCCATGAATCTTTCTATAAAGCAACTAATGTTAGCTTACTTTGAACCCCCTCCATAATAAAACACAATTCTTGCTTTTATGAATCCTTCCTTGAAGCATCTCACACTTGTTTTCATGAACCCTTTTTTTTTATCTTCCATAGCTCCTTCTCGGGCGATCTCATCGGCTGTTGGTGGAATGGTCAATCTTCTGTGCAATCTAACATCTCCACTTCCTGGGGATCCTGCTCAACTGGTTCTTTGGTATAAAAGGGGCGTCACAAAGCCAATATACAGGTAAGAAATGTGTAAGAGAGAACAGATTTCATATAAGAAATATTGTGCTATTGACATTGTCTCTGATGGTTTACTAAATTAATATGACTTCTTTGAAGATTGTCACAGTTGTTTGTCTAAACTGAAATACTTTTATGATTATTTTTTTGCATATAATTAGTTCTGATGATTCTCTTAGGTGATTAACAAAAGTAAATGACTGGCCTGAGTATATTTTAGGCAGCTGAGCAAATTTTGTGACCCTTCAAATTATTTTCATTCTTAACTATACAGATTAAATTACTATTCTAATGATTCTTAGGTGCGTACCTAAATTAAATGGCTGTCCTGAAGATTCTCTTTGGTGGTTGACTTTATTAGATGATAGTTCTGCTGGTCCTGCTAGAGGCTAATTACATTCAACTATGCTTATGATTATTTTTGGTGTTTTTTTTAAATTAATTATTGTTTTGGGATTGCCTTTGCTGGTTGACTATATTCCAAAAATTGCTTTAGGTTGTCTTTAATTGAATAAAGTAAGTAATGGCTGCTAGAATATATGACTACTTACATACATACATACATACATACATACATACATACATACATACATACATACATACATACATACATACATACATACATACATACATACATACATACATACATACATACATACATACATACATACATATGCCCTTCTAAATACACATACATACATACATACATACATACATACATACATACATACATACATACATACATACATACATACATACATACATACATACATACATACATACATACATACATACATATGCCCTTCTACATACATACATACATACATACATACATACATACATACATACATACATACATACATACATACATACATACATACATACATACATACATACATACATACATACATACATACATACACGCACACATACACACACACACACACACACGTACTTATATATACTCATATACTTTTCTTTTTTGAGTAGTACTGTATGCTTAAACCTATCATAAGGGTATCCTAATGTTTTGTTATATATGCTATTGCTCGTATATGCATATATTTTTAAGGCTACATATATTTTTTTTATGCCATCTATTTTCTACGCTTTTTATTTTATATATGAATATCTTGCATTCTGTGCTAATGCAATATGAAGAATATACTCATATATGTGTGTGTTATATTTTGTTTTCTCCACTAGCTATGATATGAGGAATGGACCACCAACTCATTGGAAAAACCCAGATTACTTGGGAACTCGAGCGACTTTTGATCCTGGACGAGATACTCTCACAATCCACAGGGTCTTAGCAGAAGACGAAGGCACCTACAGATGCCGAGTGGATTTCCGTACAAATCCCACTCTCGAGTATATCACAAACCTCACTGTTATTGGTATGGAAGACAATAAGTTTATTATTATTGTTATTATTATTGTTATTATTATCATTATTATTATTATTATTATTATTATTATTATTATTATTATTATTATTATTATTATTATTATTATTATTATTATTATTATTATTATTATTATAAATTATTATTATTATTATTATTATTATTATTATTATTATTATTATTATTATTATTATTATTATTATTATTACTTTCTAAGACACAAATGCAGATATATCCTTGAAATCAGAGGCAGTGCATGATGTATTCTTGGTAATATAGTCTTGCATTCTTACTCTTCAAGATAATGAAAATTTAATAGGGCAACATAGCCGGAGATATGTTATCTGTTTAATATTATTTTTTTATATAACATAATATTTTTCACTTGTTTTATTGTTATGCTTCTTTTAAGAAATTTCTTTTGTATTTACATATTATCAAAATTACGTTTCATCATTTTTTTAGTTTTATGTTCTTGTTAATAAATATTATTCGTTATACATTAGATTTTCTATTTGTTCTTACTTATTCACGGACTATATTATTTTCTAGTATACTTTATGGTTATTTTTCTGTTCTTCTCTAAGTATATACTTATTTCATTCTATTTTTATTGATATTTTAAAAGTGTAATTACAGTTTAGCTCATTACAGAAAATCAAATAATCTTAAGTAATACATGTGAAAGCCCTATATATCTTATATATATATATATATATATATATATATATATATATATATATATATATATATATATATATATATATATATATATATATATATATATATATATATATAGTAAGGAAGCCCATCAGTGAAACAAAACTTATAAAACAATGCTATACTTCGGATCCTAACTGGATCCCTTCTCAAGCACAACTGGAATTGCGCTTGAGAAGGGATCCAGTTAGGATCCGAAATATAGCATTGTTTTACAAGTTTTGTTTCACTGATGGGCTTCCTTACTATTTAGTGCTGTATGCTAACAGTTTGTACTTATATATATATATATATATATATATATATATATATATATATATATATATATATATATATATATATATATATATATATATATATATATATATATATATATATATATATATATATATATATATATATATATATATATATATATATATATATATATATATATATATATATATATATATATATATATATATATATATATATATATATATATATATATATATATATATATATATATATATATATATATATATATATATATATATAAGTGTGTGTGTATGTGAGTGTGTGTGTGTGTGCGTGTGTGTGTGTGTGTGTGTGTGTGTGTGTGTGTGTGTGTGCGTGTGTGTGTGTGTGTGTGTGTGTGTGTGTGTGTGTGTGTGTGTGTGTGTGTGTGTGTGTGTGTGTGTGTGTGTGTGTGTTGCATGATTAATGTATTTTTCCCTTTTGTGTATTTTGAGCATTCCTTGAGATTCCTGCTCCATCATTCTAGCATTTGATTATATTCCTTTTGATTATGACAAGTGCCACTGACATAACCTTACAGACTCGTAGTTAATTATATTATCTCGTTTATTTCAAGTGCCACCACGTCGACTCTCCATCTACACCGACATGAATGTAGAGGCTCGTAGTATTGTGGGGCCATTTAACGAAGGTGATGATTTAAGACTAATGTGCCGTGCCAGTGGAGGCTCTCCCCCACCTAGGGTCACTTGGTGGGAAGGGGAGTCACTTCTTGACATGACTCCTGATGTCACTTCACTAGAACAAGTTACAAACACTCTAGTAGTGACTAGACTAACGAGACAAGATCTGCATCGAACTTTAACCTGTCAAGCTGCCAACACCAATCTCACTGCTCCACTAATTGGCACTGTTTCTATAGATATGAATTGTAAGTGTGTTAAGGGCAGTTTACACGGTCAAACGGTTCGTCGAACGCGATTCGACCGACAAGTGTTTGAAGTGATGTTCGAACGTGTGAACGGGGTATTTGTCGACAACCAAATACCCCGTTCAAACGTTCGAACATCACTTCAAACACTTGTCTGTCGAACTGCGTTCGACGAACCGTTTGATCGTGTAAACCGCCCTTTACGTCAGTCAGTGAAACATACATAAAATCGTATCAATACAGAAAATAAACCATGAAAATGAAGACAATGAACTTTCTGAGGATTGATAATATTCGGTTCTTAATTACTTTATGAAGTAGAAATAATAATACTAGTACTAATAATTTGTTATACGTGTTATTTATGCCTTGTGACAGATACTGAAATACAAGTAAAGTACATTATTAGTGTTGTAGCAGCAAAGTAAGCTTAATAATACATAGATTTGATGATTTTCTTTTCTTTCTCTCACCAGTTCCACCATTATGGGTGCGTTTGTTGGGAAACAGAGAGCCTTTAAGTGCCGGTAGACCCTATGAAGTCACGTGCCAGACTGCCGGTTCAAGACCTAAAGCCCTTATCACTTGGACCTTGGATAACTTAGAACTAAAAACGCATTCTGAAAAGGTAAAAATCCATTCTGTTTAATATCCTTTGAAATCTTTATTGAATGGACAGTTTATCCAATAAGATTGTCTGATTCCTAGAAATCTAAAGGGGGGTACAGACGATCATTATTACTGTCAGTAAAAATACTGACACTATTCTATTGGTGTGAACTACTACGTCCATATGATGGACACACCGACAGTAATAATGACAGTACAGGAAATACTTAACGTTGATAAATTTATGACTTTATCTGGTAGAAAACCTCCTTGACGTCTCTAAAGGTATGTACAGTTATCCAATGAAAATTTCTCGCCTTGAAGAACCTTAAGCTCATAAATTAAGTCTTATATAGCAATTAATTTTTTTATTAGTAATATTTTGAATAGATCTCATTGTAGACATCCCAAATATCAGCTATGGTCTATAAGGTGTTAGTCATTGTCTGTCTACAATTATCCATAAAGATAATAAAGATGGCCTAAGTGGAACGGGGGTGGGGGAATTTATGAGCAGTATAATAAAAATTATAAACTTTGAAGTGGGTGGTAAATATATCCTTACGGCAAGTTTATCCAAAGCACTGCTGACTCCTTAACATCATAGAGTATCTCTTCTTGCAAGGGTAAGAAG
>JAXCGZ010006586.1:20000-34335 GCA_037179515.1 Halocaridina rubra
GAGCATTCAACGTCTAATTTATTTCGTATGAAACTTGACGTATTCACACTGCCCTAAAGGATGTAGATGGTGAATTAACAACAGCAATGGGATTTTGAGAGTTGAGATACATACAGCATCACATTCTATGTTAGGAAGTTCTACAGTTGAGTTATCGCAGTGTTGTAGAATGATTTACATTCTGTGATCGTGAAAAATTAATCATTTCTCGAGAAGAATAAGAAAATTAATCACTTTTGCCAAGCAAAAGCTTTTTGTGTGACAATAGAGTTACATATTATCATCACTAGAATAATACGAAGACATTGATAAAGAGAGAGAAGTTCCTCAAAGGAAAAGGAAGAATTGTTAACATTCCCAACAAAATAGCATTTGGATGGGGAATATTTCGCACAAAAAAAAGAGTAATTTCTCTGTTTTTCCAGGCCAGTGGCATTTCTATAACAAGTGAGATACAGTATATTTTTTTTTATAAAAAGAAATCCACAATACATAGGAAAAAATACATAATTTTCCTATTAACAGGCATTTGTATAACGAGTGAAACACATAGAAAAAAGCTTCAGAGGAAAATATAGAATTAATTCATTTTCCTGCAGAAAGCATTTGTATGACAACCGAAAAAAAAAACATCTCAAAGAATTAGAGAAAATTTATTTTTCTTCAAGAAATGGGATTTTTCTAATTAATTCTCTTATTTCTGCCTTGTTCTTAATCGTCTGCCTTTTCTTCGTCTCAGTATTTTCTTGGTGCCTGGGCACGATGATGACAGTTTCCTTACCTGTCCCGGTATCGCACTCATAAAAACTAAAAAAAAGATAGTACGTACGTGCAGAAGAGATATTCATCAGTGGGAAAAAAGTAAATATTTAAATTTCCTGAGGAATGGTACATATAGTTGGAGTGAATTATAATAGATTCTTTAAATGAGGAAAAGAGTATCGTGAAATTCTTCCCAATAAAATGCTTTTGTGTGAGGACTGTCACTGTAGATCATAAAAAAAATATATATATATTCCTGGGAATGGAATTAAATTTTTAATTATCTCAGTTACAGACAGATAATCCTAGTGAAATAGAGAATTTTTTTATATTCCCCCGCAAAAGGTTTGTTACAAGGAATGAGTTATAACATATCATTACTATAAAGATAAAACTTCCTGTGAAGAGAAGAATGACATATTTAAAGTTTCCCCAACAAGAGATATTTGTCTTAGAAACAGTGTATGTGTAGGACTGAAGTGAAATAGGTTTATGCAAATAACCCACATGACTCGAGAATAGCATCAAGACCCTTCCAACCAAGCACCATGTCTATATTGTCACCGCCTTTGCCAAGCCAGTTTGAGCACTATAAACAAGTTGTATTAGAGTGTTTTTCCCCAGTCTTCCTTGAAAGTGCATTTATGTCTAGAATTTTGTGAATTGGACCTTATAAGCTCCTTCTGTTAAGGCTAAAGTTATTGAGTCTTCCAAGTTTATTAACCCTTGTCACAGCTGTATCCTTTTAGGGGAGTGGAAGAGATGAATTGCTTTAAACCTATTAAGATGCTCGTAATATTCTCCATAATACTTGTTTTTTTATGTCACTGTAACCATAAGGTATTGCCTTTTAAAATCAGAGCTCTGTTGAGTGGTATTGGCACTTGACACTGATAATCCAACGATGATCATAAAGATGGAACAGTTTTCGAAGTTACCAAATAATGACATTTATATCCTGGTATATCAAGCATATATTCTCTGGCTACTTAGTAGTTCACAGGAAGATTTAGTGAAATTGAAAGTCATGGAAAGAAGCGATTCCCTCACTTTTTGCTATTGAAGAATTTGGTTCGACCTTCATTCTTAAGACCTAAGAATACATCATAATTCCTCCCCATGTCATACTTCTTTATATTTCTTTCTTATATTTTGCTTAGTGTTCAGTGTACTACTACTACTACTACTACTACTACTACTACTACTACTACTACTACTACTACTACTACTACTACTACTACTACTACTATTATTATTATTATTATATGAACGTGAAATTATACTCTATAACTATATGAAACAAACTCTTTAATAATTGACACTTATTTAGTTCTATGTATCCCGATATTTTTGCGATAGATATTTCTACGCTATTATTCCAAGCAATAAGTAAGGGGTGACTAAGAAGGAATGGGGCTAGCAATCCCTCCCCCTCAATATATTTCTTGCCCAGAATCATTTGGCGTAGAATGCGTGGATGGACAAGTAATATAAAATCTCGCTACTCTCAGTCTTTTGTTACAGTTTTGCCCTGTCCACATAGTGAAATTTTTTTTATCTCTTTTGTGTTAGGTCTCCCCGATCCAGTACACAACTGTTCAGTGTACAATTTATCAGTGGAATTGGTGAACGTGAGGTGCGTAGCTGGTTTCGACGGTGGATTAGAACAAACTTTTGTACTGGAACTTTATGACCCGCTCACCAATAAACTTGTAGCCAACACAAGTCATGCGGTCAGTGTCATGTGTTTGTTTTATTTATCGTGCAAAGCTCTTGCTTATTGATTTTATGCTGTACTTCATGTATTTCTTTGAAAACCTAGAAAAAAATCTAGTATATACAATTTTTTTTGTCATATTTAGTGCTAATTAAACACCAACTCTTAAATAATAGCAATAAGACTCTGCTACCAAAGATAAGTAAGAGTAGAAATAGGAATTTCATGGCTTTTAGAAATAAGTACATGAGTATATCATTTGTCTTTTTTTGCATATCGGTGTTATTTTCATTTGTTATATCAAACGTTTTTACTCATTATATATATATATATATATATATATATATATATATATATATATATATATATATATATATATATATATATATATATATATATATATATCACGTTGCGAAGGTTACATTTTAATATCCAAAATTTTTCAAGTTTCTTGTTTATTTATATCAAGATATAGTTATTTCTTAACAGACTCTATTTAATTTTTATTTTGTGTCATATGTTTCCAGATCCCAACATTTTCTATAGCTGGTTTGCCACCTGGTATGTCTTTTATGGGCGTGATATATTCTACTAATGGAAAAGGAAGGGGAGAAATGGTGTCTCTTCAGGTCTACACAATCAAAGATATTGCTGAAAAACGTACAGGTGTGTGAGTAATTACTCTAATCTTCTTTCTTGCCATAAAGTGCACTTTGTTTAATTCTTTTTCTTTTTTGGGGGGAACTACTAGCATACGTTAATACACACACACACACTTACTCATACACACACAAACACACACACACACACACACACACATATATCTATATCTATATGTATATATATATATATATATATATATATATATATATATATATATATATATATATATATATATATATATATATATATAATTATTTGTGTGTGTATACGTATACACATACATACATACATATACATACCGTTCCATAGGCATGCAAATAATGAGTAATTATGAAATTGAAAGAATAATTTTCGTCTCGATTCCCTGATATTTTGTTCGAGGATATATCAAACTTTTTAACTGCTAGTTTAAAGTGTAAATTAAAATTGAGATTTTTGTTAACATGGAAAATCATGCAATGTGTGCACTGACTAGCTGTTTCCAAAGATGCCTAAGCACTTTTTTTTTCTTCATAAAGGCATGGAAAGAATTTTAGTCTAATTTAACCTTACATATTGTATATATTTATTACGAAGCTTTGCTCGTTAGTAAGACCTGAGGTAAAATTAAAAAAAAAATCCATTTGTTTTGTTATAAGAATGTTTAGAAATTTCTCCATAATGCCTTTCCAGAGTTTCAAGAAAAATGAATGATTGAATTTAGCATTGCCTAATCGCTCTGGAGATACACATTGCTTGATTTAATTTGCACGTTGCGCTAATAATACATGTAAATACTTTTCATATTCCTCAGCTGCTGTCAAGCCCTCACCTAAAGGCCCTCTGTCTACGGAACGCTTGGATGTAACCCCTATTATAGCTGTGGTGTTGGGTGTGGTTGGAGGTCTCTTGGTCGTTGTGGTTGTGATCTGTGCCGTTCTGAGACTACACTACGACCGCAGAACAAGAGGAGGAGCTGGAGGAGGTAGCGTAAGTGGCAGTGAGTGTCACAGAGATTCTGGAGACTGCTTAACAGAGGATGCTCCTACTTGTCCGGCTAAGATAATAAATACCTCTCTGAAAGAGATACCTCCCCCTCCCACGTCGCCTAGAGACAGCGATGAGAAAAATCCAGATGTGATTCCTCTCTCAGGTAAATATCAAATGTTTTTTTATTTACAGTAAATTCCACAATACAGATTGAAATGCATAAATGAACTTTGTCATATATTATTGGTTTTTCTCTTGTATTGAAAGATATATCTTTTTTTTCAGTAATGAAAAGATATTATATAAATGATTGTTTATTTTATCAATTCCATTGAAGATTCTGACTCTTGGCATATTGAAGGTGTAAATACCATCAGTTCAGCGGCTATACCATCTAACTACGCTTCTCTACCGAGATCTGCTCATCTGTATAGTCAAGTAAATTATCAGGTTTGTATAATTAGCTTTTCCTTTTTAGCATTAAACACTCCGATATTTAGTTGTGAGCTTTATGTATCAGTAATGTTTGTCAGTGAAATACCTTTGTATAATCATATTACTCTGCCACGCCTTTATTAAACAAAGCTCAGAGTGATGTATTTGTTAACGTAACTTATCATTATAAGCTCTGATCGCATTTTAAATGTGCTTTGATGGCCTTTGGTTTTTTTCTAAACTATTTTTATTTTTAGGGTACACCACTGATCATTAAGCAAAGCTCAGCAAAATATGCCGTTACTATATTAGTTATTTCATTAAGCAGCAGGTGTGTCCAGTGGGCAGCGATGTAAACTACGCTGAACTCTTGTTGTGTGGGCCAACCTCCTCCAGCACACCTTCAGCAACACCGGGACCTCACCAGAGAGAGCCTCAACAGCAAGTGGTGTATGCTACCCTCGATCACAAACATCTCCATAATCCTTATCCCCATTCCCATCCTTCTTATCCTCCACATGCATCCACGGCTAATAATACGCCTAAACATGCCAGTCATCAGCCCGTTGTTGCTGCTACCTCCGCTGCTTCTCATGCACTATTGCAGCAACAACAACAATTACCAAGCTATAATGGTCACCCTCAGGGAGTTCCTTGGACCCAAACTTCCACTCTCGGAAGAACACATTCTCTCAGGAGAGATCCTGTTCATCACGATCCTGAAGCTGCTGTTCCCCTCATGCCAAATCAAAAGGAGAGCTCAGTTTAAGGTAAAAGCTTGTTGAAATTAGCCAATGAGAAAGGTGAAATCCATAATGAAATCTGTTAATCTTTATTTTCACATACTGCATATTATAATCACTTGACTATATATTATTAGCAGAATTAGCACAATTTTTGTTTCTTCCAGATCGGTGGATGATATAAAGCAGCTAATTATATTTTTTTTTCATGGCTAGATAGTGAAACACTCCATTTCCTGAAGTAATTTATTCCGGATATATCATCTCTTCAATCTTCAAGGTTGACCGAGTCGTGCATTTCTATTCAATAATAAAGAGAGAGAGAAAGAGAGAGAGAGAGAGAGAGAGAGAGAGAGAGAGAGAGAGAGAGAGAGAGAGAGAGAGAGAGAGAGAGAGAGAGAGAGAGAGAGAGAGAGAGAGAGATCATTTTCCACATCCTGAAATTAGCCCAAGCGCATTTGAAAGCAGTCATTGTCATTTGTGATATAACTTATTTGCAAATACACATTGACATCAGTTATTGATGTGTTAAAGAGCTACCCAGATTTCGTGCTTCGTAAGAAGGAAGTACGGACTCAGTGAGAAAGGGTGAGGGAACAGTCAAATAAAAGTGAACGTTATTTACGCTTTACTTAGAAGCTTTCTTTTAAAACAAATTAATGCATATATATATATATATATATATATATATATATATATATATATATATATATATGTATATATATATATATATATATATATATATATATATATATATATATATATATATATATATCCCAGATAAAAATCATTGGAGGCAAAGGATGCTGAACTCGACACTTTGAGAGAACCCACTCATTCCAAGAGAGAAAGTAAGTCAAGTAATAACGGATTATATATATATATATATATATATATATATATATATATATATATATATATATATATATATATATATATATATATATATATATATATATATATATATATATATATATATATATTCGGAGTGGCACGCTGAATCCGAGCCACCCTGCCGAGTCCTTGTTAATTTAAATTTATTTTTTTATTGGTTCCTTATGCGAAGAAATTCCTCATTTTTTACAGTCTTCTATTCAGAGCGTGTGTGAACATTGTTATGCATGACGTTTTTAAGATAAGAATGAGAGTCCTAATCATTCCATCTTAGTAAATCATATTTTACAAAGTTAGATAAGGAGATAAAAAAAGAAACGATTATGGTTGATCTTACGTGATATCATTCATTTTATTTTTACTTTGAATTCAATGCAACCAAGGGCTACAGTATATTAGTATTTTGAAGCGACTTGGCAAATAATTGTAAATATTTCTTTTATATATATATATATATATATATATATATATATATATATATATATATATATATATATATATATATATATATATATATATATATATATATATTTGTATCTTCTGCACTAATTCTGTTCTATTAATCAGAAAATCAAAATAATGTTGCTCAAACCATCTCTGAAGAGGGCGGTGTAAGAAACATGGCTAGACAAACATGTGAATTACAAAAAAAAGATTCTCATTACTTAGATTTCAGCGAGATAGTTTTTATCAAATTTTTCTTTAGATTAATATTGGCCTACATGTTTTACTTTCGTTTCCATATTTTTTTATTTCTGTTATCATGCTGTAGAAGTTTTAATGAAAAATGATATACATTCATGATATTCCATCCCTCCCATTTTAAAGGTTTACTGGGAATCAGGAACACTACAGTTTTTGCATGCTGGTGGTTGTTTATCCAAGTGATTGAAAAAACAAAACAAAACTGTTATATATAAAGAAAACTGAAAATCCATAACTGGAAAAGAAATTTTGTTTGATGTGGTGTTTGGAAGTGAGAGAAACAAGCTTTTTAGTACCAGTTCACTATACTATAATGTGTACCAAGTGATGTACATAATATCTAGTCAATGTGATTGAAAGAAAAAAATGTCATAAATGTATAGAATAAAATAGCATTTTATACAAAATTTGATCTTTTTCACGCCATTTTTGCCAGTCCTCTTTGGCATTCCTGAATGTGAATTTTCTAAGATGCTAATAACTCTTTTTCACCACTTCTCCTATACTTAACTAACTGCTACTTGTAAAAATAATAATATCTGTGTATCTGGTAGTTAACTGGATGTAAAGGAAGTGTAAATACCACATTTACGTTCGAAGTTATCTCCTTTAAGCTCAGCTTTAAAGTGGGTTCCAAGAGGCATGACTTAACGCTTATGCTGTTGAGTGCTCACTAAAGTTTGCAAATTTTACTCATGACGAGTAACCCTTCATTGATCAATCAAAGTTACCAGCCAATGCTAAGTCTGATTCACCTATCATTGGTCTCTCAGAGTAAGCAGTCTTTACTGGTCTGAATCGCCAATTACTGTTCAGGTAGAATTAGCATGTTTGCCAAGCATAACAGATCCTCTACTGGTAAACCATAATTAGCAGTCTATGCCAAGTGTAAAAGAAATTTATTGATCAGGCTAAATTATTAGCCATTTTTAAGCCTGATTGGACTATTCCAAGTCAAACAAATTAGCGGCTCAAACTATTAAATCGTTGCCACTTATTCAAAATTAGCCGTTCTGGCGGAGTCTGATTTGCTTTTGCTGGTTATTTAATGTTAGCAGCCCATGGTAAGAGAGATGTATCCATGGCTGGTCAGTAAGAACTAGCAAGTTTTGGAAGTACGTGACTGGTCATTTGGGTTATTCTAGTATATCCAATACTAGTCAGGCAGAACTAAGAACTTTTGCTAAGAGTGTTGTTACTTTTAGTGGACAGAGTCAATAGTACTTGACATGTCGGATTCGCCAACTACTTGTTTTCTTAGCTACCAGCTTTTACTTGCGTAACTGGCAACTTTTTCAGTGTTATAAATATTTTACTGGTGTAGCCAGAATAAAAGGTTTGCTAAATCTAATTTTCCTTTACTGGTCACTTTAGATTATTCATAATTTTTTATTTGATTTGCCTTTACTGATCAGTCATTTACCAGATATGGCTGTTTCTAATTTGTCATTAATTGGGCATTCAGAATTAAAGTCTTACTTTGTCTATTTTTCCTTTTTCTGGTCAGTCAGTAACCAATATTTTGCTGGTCACCACTATATAGTGACTCAGCATTAGCAATTTTTGCTAGATGCGATTTACCAGATGGAGGTAATTAGGAATTTTAAAAATCCTAATTGTGAATCATCTGTTAATGTCATCAGTGGTCAGTCTGCTAAACAAATGTAGTGTCCAGCTTACCAGTCTTTGAACTATCATACTGTATACCGCTGCTGGGTTCAACATTATCTTGATGAGGCTTTTGTATAGATAACACTCAGAACGTGCTACTCCAGGTGCCACACTGGTAGAGGTGACTTGCCCTTCTTTACTCCAGTTATCCTTCTGTAAGTTTGTGTGCCATGGGGAGAGGAATTCGTTGGGCAGTTTGTACTCACAATTTATTAAGAAATTACATGTTCTCCATTTGAGAAACCATTCAGGTGTTGAAGTGGAGAACATATATATGATGTTCTGCATCAGGACTGCAAGGAGATTATGTTTTCTGTGAAGACTAGATATATGAGAGAGCTGTATAGATTGTTATTATGTTAAAATTATTCTTATCTTGGTATGCTTGCTTTACTGTTGTGACTCAATGGTATAATATCATTATGTTAAATGTTATCCAGACACATACATGGAAAGAATTTTTTGTTTTATTAAATGCAAATACTCGTTCACAAGGTATATATACTAATATACTTATCCTCTGAGTGAATACGATACATCCTCATATACATTTTCACCCACACAACTATTCCAAACCATAATTCACTTATGTAGTCTACTTTCAGTTTTAAGTAATTATATCTGAATAACCAATTCGCTGTTTACATATACAGTAAATTATAAGCAATGGAAATCCAAGATATTTTTATTTAGCCAACTCCTTCTGCATTTATGAAATTTGATATTTTCATTCTCCCTCCGGCTGAAGAATAGCATTTATATGACAGAGGCCCGATTTCTTAAACAGTATAAACCTAGGATACCATATTGTTAGTTAGCTAGACACACACAAACGGATTTCATAAACGCATCTGACGCGGTTCTATGTATGGCTAGGATCCCGTACGGGAATGGATTTCATAAACGCAGCTGACGCGGTTCTGTGTATGGCTAGGGTACGGGATCCTAGCCATACACAGAACCGCGTCAGATGCGTTTATGAAATCCATTTCCGTACGGGATCCTAGCCATACACAGAACCGCGTCAGATGCGTTTATGAAATCCATTTGTGTGTGTCTAGCTAACTAACAATATGGTATCTTAGGTTTACACTGTTTAAGAAATCGGGCTAGAGTCTATGTTTGATCGAATCAAGTGAATGTATAACAAAAGAGTTCAACCCTTTCATAAAATATTTGTTCCGTAACGAGTAACAATTTCCATTTTGTTATCAAACATTTCAAATATATAAAGTATATTCTGAAAGCTAGAAAGAGGAGGTATCACGAGATTCAAGAGATATTAAAACGAACAGGGTTTCACAGAGTAACATTTATTAATCCCCGTGAACATATACTATAGAAATCCTAATAGACGTATTTATTTATATTTTTTTCTTTTTAGATTTTTACACTGAGACTCATACCTCTGTAAAATCTTACTTCTCAGCAAAAATGTATGTATCGTAAGTGGAAATAAAAAGAAAAAAAAGATTTTGTACACCTGTATTTTCTGTAATAAAACAATGTCGATACGTATGATGGTATATCACTTCCTCTGTATACTTAAGGTAAATCATTAACTTTTTTGGGTGTGCCTTGGCATAAAAAAAAAAAAAAAAAAAAAAAATATATATATATATATATATATATATATATATATATATATATATATATATATATATATATATATATATATATATATATATATATATATATATATATATATATATATATATATATATGATCTTTACCCCCCTCCCCAAAGAAGAAAGGTAATATTCTTTTAAGAAATTACTTCCAAGGAAACTGACTCTTAATTTAACAATTCCTTGGAGACATGCTTGGCTCACTTTGTTTCGTGGCGGAAATATACTGTTTCCAATTAGTTACTTTAGCAAGTATATTGAGTACACCATTAGAAATGGAACGTCTGGTGAGTTGAACTTCTTGATCTCAGGCACGATAATAGACATGCCCATGCTTGTTTAACAGTCTTCCGAATTATATATCTATATATATATATATATATATATATATATATATATATTATATATATATATATATATATATATATATATATATATATATATATATATATATATATATATCAGTTCTTAGGAACTCATATGAGAACAACATGATCACCTTATGAGGTCAATAATTCTATATTATATTGCTTTTATTGTCTGTGTTTTGCATTTGCATGTTTCTTACCATTAAGTCACTTAACACAGGTCACCTACTTATATTTATGACGTTTTATAAGCTTCCGGTATGTGAATGTAACTTTTTAGACTGCATAGACTTATCATAATATCATACGCGACTCTGAGGCGTCAGGTCGAGGGTTCGCGCCCCGTCACGGTCTGAAGTTAGCAAGGGCATGCATTCAGGGTAGCGATTACATCTGTCAAAACAACTCCTTCCCAAGAAGGCAACCGTCCTAGCCCTTGATAGAAAAGGGAGTCCGTGACGTAAAAACGAACATCATAATATCATACAACCAATTTTATGCATCATGGATTACATATTTATAATTTACATTTGATATATGGGTTTCATTCCCTTCTCACTTATTTAGGGTCTATGTGTTAATTAATCCGGCTTAGATTACTGTCTCATACCTTACATTGCATGTGGCTTACCATTAAGTTTTTTTGTTACTTTGGTATCAATACAGCGTGTTTGGACCCCATATGTGATGTTTTTGTTCATCGTGGAAAGTTCTTTAATGCGTTTGTGCGTTATTTCAAATTGTCACGTGATAAAAAAAAAATGGATATTTATGCTCCCATGACTACCAAGGATTTTGTATTCATAATTTTCTTAGTCTCCATACTTATGGCTGGGTACTGCGGTACTGTGATGGTTAAGAGTGTATGACTCTAAAAGTGACCGACCCATGTTTGAGCCAACCGCGGTGCGTCATGAAGGGTATCGAGCCTTAATAACCTAGCTCCAACATGTATTAATCCCCATTATGGGGACTAGAGTGACACATGAAACAGTAAACAACAACAACCCATCTTTACGGCAGTTAAAGTCTTCAGAAATGTTCCTGTTTTACGTCACGGCCTCCCGTTTCTACCAAGGGCTAGGACAGTTGCCTTCTTGCGAAGGACTTGTTTTGGCAGATGCAATCGTTACCCTGAGTGCATGCCCTTACTAGCCTCAGACCGTGACGGGGCACGAACCCTCGACCTGACGCCTCAAAGTCGAGAACGCTACCGCTTGAGCCACGATGACTACAGTTAAAGTCTTCAGGAATAGCTTCTTATATTCCATGTAGGGAGACACTGAGCTTTTGGAAGAGGCTAAAATTTATTTTGTCTGAATCGTGTTCATATGCCAACCTTAATTTTTATGTAATGTTCATATATTTTTTGTCTGTCCCATTCATTTCCTTGTGCCAGAATTGTTCATCATCTGGCTTACATACTCGTTTCGAGAGTTCCAGCAAATCCACAATATCAATTCCATGTCTGAATAAAACGCAGCTAGGCATCAAAGTTCTTTGGCTTATCCAGATCACCCGTTCTTAGAGGGGTGGATGTCTTGCAATCTCACAGGCAATAAATATTTTCAGGTGTTTGAAATACTAGTGTGAAGGTTTCTTCTAGATGTCGAGGAGAATATATATAAATTTACTAAACACCTTATTCTCTCTTTTATTAATTATTTTAATATTTATATACATATATTTGATTTATATCTCTTATAGATCTACCTTTTATGGAAGGGTTATCACTTTAACTATCTATCTATCTATCTATCTATCTATCTATCTATATATATATATATATATATATATATATATATATATATATATATAGTATATATATATATATATATATATATATGTATGTGTGTGTGTGTGTGTGTGTGTGTGTGTGTGTGTAAGTATGTGTGTGTATAATATATATATATATATATATATATATATATATATATATATATATATATATATTATATATATATATATATATATATATATATATATATATATTTTTTTTTTTTTTTTTTTTTTTTTTTTTTTTAATGAGTGTGACACCGGGACAGACAAAAAACTGCCCTCATTAATAAAGGTCTGGGCACGAAGAAAAAGTAAAACGTTAACGACAATGCAGAGATGAGGTAATGATCCAAAATAGGAAATAGAACAGACTATTATAATAGTCGGAGTACGTAATGGATTTAATATTCCTGTGTGCGTGTGTCTGTGTGTGAGATATTTAAGCAACACTAAAGATACAGCGTACTATGTAACAAAAAAATAAAAAAGTAACAGAAACGAAATTAATATAATAGTTTGCCGATTCTTTCTCCACCATCTTTTTCAAACAACTGAAAACGGCAAGCAGAGAATTTACAAATATAAGGAGAAACTTCCAGTTTGGTCTCCAGGGGATGGCTTAAGGGGGGGGGGGGGTTACACGGTCAAACGGTTCGTCGAACGCGGTTCGACAGACAAGTGTTTGAAGTGATGTTCGAACGTGTGAACGGGGTATTTGGTTGTCGAACAAGTTCGAAACGTGTTCGACAACCAAATACCCCGTTCACACGTTCGAACATCACTTCAAACACTTGTCTGTCGAACCGCGTTCGACAAACCTTTTGACCGTGTAAACCCCCCATTAGATCTCAGATTAGATAATATCTCCCTGGGAAGTACTCATTAAGTCAAATATATTCCATATCTGATTTAGGATAAGTCTGTCTATATAATCACCAACTTTAAATATTTAGGTATAGGCTAATGAAAACCGGATTATATAAGAAGGCAACAGTCCTAGCCCTTAGTAGAAAAGGGAGTTCGTGACGTAAAACCGAATCCATAGACCGATTGCTCCTGAATCATTTTATCTCTCGCTCCATTGTATGTCTCGTCATCCTATAAATGTCAATTACCCAAATTTCTGCTTCAGAATAATTTAAAACTATTACCTTACGCAATGGTTTTGCAGTCAAATTTTAATTTCTATTGTATTCCTCCCAATGTAGTCACCGTGGCTAAAGCGGTAGCGTCCGCGACTTTGAAGCGTCAGGTCGAGGGTTTGCGCCTCGTCATGGTCTGAGATTAGCAAGGGCATGCACTCAGGGTAAGTATTACATCTGCCAAAACAAGTTATCCGCAAGAAGGCAACCGTCCTAGCCCTTAGTAGAAGAGGGAGTTCGTGACGTAAAACCGAATCCATTCATATGTACATAAAATATATGACATAGGACTTCATAACCTTTACATTGCACAAAGTGATTACCAGCACGTGTTGTCTTTCGGGAACTTCAGTGATCTTAATTTGCTTTAAGTAATTACAGATATTCTTTATTACTTTTGGTATAAAACTATCCAAAACTTTTCACATAAACTACACCAGAGTTTTCTTTGTTTCTTTAGATATGTGATGACAGAGTAAAGCATTTTGTTCTGGGTACCTTGAAAAGTTTTATTTGTTCAAAGTTTAATTTTGGCCGTTACTTAAATATGCTGTGCAGAATTCATTTATAAGTCAAGTTTTAAATTATTTTTTTTTACAAACTTTATTTCCATTTTACAATGGGTATTCGTCAGCCAGGACAAGCCCCAACCCCCCACTGTGATGTCCACCCACAGCAGTTCCTGCCAGTAAACAGCTTAAACTCTCGGTCTTGGACGGGGACCGATCTTTCGACCTCGTGAATGCGAAGCCAGCGCGTTACCACTGTACTAGCCAGCAGGCTATCATAATATTGTAACAAGGCAATGAGAGAACATTAAGTTAGACAATCAACGATTTTTCATTCTGTTTGGAGCTAA
>JAXCGZ010006587.1:0-5000 GCA_037179515.1 Halocaridina rubra
TGGTTCAAAATATGGTTTCATACCTTATCTCCATCTCCCTTTACTGATATGGTTTCGAATCTTGTTTCCAGCTCCCATTAGTAACGTGCTTCAAAATATGGTTTCAAACCGTGACTCCACCTCCCATTACCAATATGGTTTCGAATCTTGCTTCCAGCTTCCATTAATAACGTGTTTCAAAATATGGTTTCAAATCTTATCTCCATCTCCCTTTACTGATATGGTTTCGAATCTTCTCAACATCTTCCATCACTTATATGATTCAAAATATGGTTTCATATCTTATCTCCACACCCCTTTACTGATATGGTTTCGAATCTTGTCTATATCTTCCATTACTAATGTGGTTCAAAATATGATTTCAAATATATCTATACCCCTTTACCAATATGGTTTCAAAACCTTGTCTCTATCTACCATTACTAATGTGGTTCAAAATATGGTTTCAAATATCTCCATAACCCTTTACCAATATGGTTTCAAAACCTTGTCTCTAGCTTCCATTACTAATGTGGTTCAAAATATGGTTTCAAATATCTCCATACCCCTCTACCAATATGGTTTCAAAACCTTGTCAACATCTTCCATTACTAATGTGGTTCAAAATATGGTTTCATATTTTATCTCCATACCCCTCTACCAATATGGTTTCAAAACCTTGTCAACATCTTCCATTACTAATGTGGTTCAAAATATGGTTTCATATTTTATCTCCATACCCCTTTACCAATATGATTTAAAAACCTTGTCAACATCTTCCATTACTAATGTGGTTCAAAATATGGTTTCAAATATCTCCATACCCCTTTACCAATATGGTTTCAAAACCTTGTCAACATCTTCACCACACCCCTTTACTGATATGGTTTCGAATCTTGTCAACATCTTCCATTACTAATGTGGTTCAAAATATGGTTTCAAATATCTCCATACCCCTTTACCAATATGGTTTCAAAACCTTGTCAACATCTTCACCACACCCCTTTACTGATATGGTTTCGAATCTTGTCAACATCTTCCATTACTAATGTGGTTCAAAATATGGTTTCAAATATCTCCATACCCCTTTACCAATATGGTTTCAAAACCTTGTTCTCAATTATCTAAGCAAGGATCAAAAGCCCCTAACAATGAGACCTAGAAATGAATGACTAATTTAAGGTCATAAATATCAATAAACATCAAAAACAAGATGTGGTTCAACTTCTGATAAACAGCGTTGAATCACGTACAAGATGATGCTGTATCTCTGATCTTACGGGGGGGGGGTCTAACTTCTTTTATTTCTGTCAGCATTTACTGCTATTCTGCTGCTTTTCAAGAGGGAAAGGGGTTCCTATTATTTATTTATATCCTATCGCTGCTTTTATCAAATTAGGTCACAGGAGTTTGATACTTTTAAAATGTAATTATATAATTATTCTTTTATTTCTGTCAGCATTTGCTGCTACTCTGCTGCTTTTGAAGAGGGAAAGGGGTTCCTATTACTTATTTATTTCCTATCGCTGCTTTTATCAAATTAGGTCATAGGACTTTGTTACTTTTAAAATGTAATTATCATATAATTATTCTTTTATTTCTGCCAGCACTTGCTGCTAATCTGCTGCTTTTGAAGAGAAAAAGGGGTTCCTGTTATTTATATATTTCCTATCACTTCTATTATTAAATTAGGCCATAGGACTTTGTTACTTTTAAAATGTAATTATTATATAATTCTTTTATTTCTGTCAGCATTTGCTGCTATTCTGCTGCTTTTGAAGAGGGAAAGGGGCTCCTATTATTTATTTATTACTTATGGCTGATATTATCAAATTAGGTCACAGGAGTTTGTTACTTTTAAAATGTAATTATTATATAATTATTATTTTATTTCTGTCAGCATTTGCTGCTATTCTGCTGCTTTGGAAGAGGGAAAGGGGTTCCTATTATTTACTTCTTTCCTATCACTGCTATTATTAAATTAGGTCATAGGACTTTGTTACTTTTAAATTGTAATTATTATATAATTATTCTTTTGTTTCTGTCAGCACTTGCTGCTATTCTGCTGCTATTATTAAACTAAGTCATAGGACTTTGTTACTTTTAAAATGTAATTATTATATAATTATTCTTTTATTTATGTCAGCATTTGTTGCTCTTCTGCTGCTATTATTAAATTAGTTCATAAAACTTTGTTACTTTTAAAAAGTAATTATTATATAATTATTTAATTAGTTTTCAATTATGCAAGTAACTGTGCATAGGGACATATGCAAGAGGCACTCCTGATATACATACACATGCTTACTCTGTATGTGTGTATTTGTGAGAGTGCGCGTGTGCGCTTGTGTGTGTCCAATCCTCATTTGAAGACGGGTAGAAGGACAGGTTGGAACTGGAGAACTGAAATTGGATGTCCTTCCTAACGTCCCATGGAAGGTCATACTCGCGTTTGTCAGGATGGTCAATTCTCAACTCGCGCGTTCTACCACATAGCTACCGCGGCCACAAATTTTTTTTTAATTTTATAATTACATTATAAGCAATCTTTATAATAAAGAATTTGGTATATTCTATAAATGCAGCTATCTGTATGCGGGAACCGAAGCATGCTGGCACTCCTGCTATGTAAACATTCATTTTACATTATATATTTATGTACCAATTGTTAGTGCCATATTTATATAAAAACCAAGTCATGTTTAGGAACAACCAGTGGCTACGCCCAGTTAATTTATGCTTAATATAATCAATAGAAGATTATCAGGGTAAAATTTAGCACAGAGGTCAATATTACAGGAACAAAATAAAAAAAAATAAAAAATAAATATAAATAAAAAATTTAATAATAATAATAATAATAATAATAATAATAATAATAATAATAATAATAATAATAATAAAAATAATAATAATAATAATAATAATAATAATAATAATAACAATAATAATAATAATAATAACAATAATTATTATTATTATTATTATTATTATTATTATTATTATTATTATTATTACCATCATTATCATTATAATAATATTCCCTACGCCATGACACCTAAGTGCAAAAATAAAAATGAATAAAATAATATATATTAACTATATCGGATGGTGTTTGGAGATGAAGGGGGTCAATAGAGCCGGTAGCCATAAGGCTGTAATTACCTGAAAAACAAGGTCATAACTCACCCTTAAAGGCTTTTATTATTTAACACTATAATGGGCTGAGCGTGAGAGCACACCGGCCAAACTCCTTATCATTCCTTACCCCCCCTACCCCCCTTTAATTTTGAACTCCAAGTCTTGGGGGCACTTTCTTATCTCTCTCTCTCTCTCTCTCTCTCTCTCTCTGTCTCTCTCTCTCTCTCTCTCTCTCTCTCTCTCTCTCTCTCTCTCTCTCTCACTCACTTTTTCACTTACTCAAGCACACACACACACGCATACAGAGAGAGAGAGAGGAGAGAGAGAGAGAGAGAGAGAGAGGAGAGAGAGAGAGAGAGAGAGAGAGGAGAGAGAGAGAGATGAGAGAGAGAAGAGAGAGAAGATGAGAGAGAGAGCTCATTCACTCACTCACACGCAATAAAGAGAGAGAGAGAGAGAGAGAGAGAGAGAGAGAAGAGAGAGAGAGAGAGAGAGAGAGAGAGAGAGAGAGAGAGAGAGAGATACGAGAGAGAGAGAGAGAGAGAACAACAATAGAATCTGCACCGCTTAATTTTTTTCACTCTTTCTTCCAGATCTTCGAAGTTTAGTTTTCCATACTGCTAACATTGCAAACTTAAGTAATTAATTCGTTGCTATTCTATAATATCATGTGAGTGTGTGTGTATGTGTGTCATAATGCCATTGAATGCATCATATGGGAGTGCCTGCGTACTACAAGCCCCTACCGTAATGGCTTTTTAGAGCCTCTCCATTTATCATGTTATTTTTTCTATTTTTTTCTATATGGTCTCATCTTCCCCTATGATTCTCATTTCATTTTATTTTTGTTTTTAATTCCCTTTAGTTCTATTTATTTATTTGCTTCTTTTTATCGCCTTTTTTTCCTACTTATTTTTTGTCTTCCTGCTCCTTCCTCTCTTCTCCTGCTTATTTTTTGTCTTCCTGCTCCTTCCTTTCTTCTCCTGCTTATTTTCTGTCTTCCAGCTCCATCCTTTCTTCTCCTACTTATTTTCTTTAGTTCTATTTATTTATTTGTTTCTTTTTATCGCCTTTTTTCCGACTTATTTTCTGTCTTCCTGCTCCTTCCTTTCTCCTACTTATTTTCTGTCTTCTTGCTCCTTCCTTTCTTCTCCTACTTATTTCTGTCTTCCTGCTCCTTCCTTTCTTCTTCTACTTATTTTCTGTCTTCCTGCTCCTTCCTTTCTTCTCCTACTTATTTTCTGTCTTCCTGCTCCTTCCTTTCTTCTCCTTCTTATTTTCTGTCTTCCTGCTCCTTCCTTTCTTCTACTTATTTTCTGTCTTCCTGCTCCTTCCTTTCTTCTCCTACTTATTTCTGACTTCCTGCTCTTTCGTTTCTTCTTCTACTTATTTTCTGTCTTCCTGCTCCTTCCTTTCTTCTCCTACTTATTTTCTGTCTTCCTGCTCCTTCGTTTCTTCTACTTATTTTCTGTCTTCCTGCTCCTTCCTTTCTTCTCCTACTTATTTTGTCTTCCTGCTCCTTCGTTTCTTCTTCTACTTATTTTCTGTCTGCCTGCTCCTTCCTTTCTTCTCCTACTTATTTTCTGTCTTTCTGCTCCTGCTTATTTTCTGTCTTCCTGCTCCTTCATTTCTTCTCCTTCTTATTTTCTGTCTTCTTGCTCCTTCCTTTCTTCTCCTACTTATTTCTGTCTTCCTGCTCCTTCGTTTCTTCTCCTACTTATTTTCTGTCTTCCTGCTCCTTCCTTTCTTCTTCTAATTATTTTCTGTCTTTCTGCGCCTGCTTATTTTCTGTCTTCCTGCTCCTTCCTTTCTTCTTTTACTTATTTTCTGTCTTCCTGATCCTGCCTTTCTTCTTCTACTTATTTTCTGTCTTCCTGCTT
>JAXCGZ010006587.1:10000-22500 GCA_037179515.1 Halocaridina rubra
GGTAATCACAATTAGGTAATCACATGTATACATGGACACAAGTGTGTATGTAAACAATCACGAACAAATACGCCCATACACATATATGCACTCTCACTTGAACGCACACACACACACACGCACACGCACACACATAGGCACACACACACACATATAAATGGTATAGTAAGGGCAGCATATGCATTCTTATCAAATGTAAGGGTAGCCTTCAGGCGCATGGACAAGGAAATGTTCAGAAATATTTATGTAACCTATGTGAGGCCAAAACTCGAATATGCAGCCCCCTTTTGGAATCCGCACTTGAAAAAGCACATAGCTAAGCTTGAAAAAGTTCAAAGACATGCCACGAAACTGGTGCCAGAAATACGCAATCTCAGTTATGATGAAAGGCTGAGGGAATTAGACTTACCATCACTCGAAGCTAGAAAAGTGAGGGGGGATATGGTGACAGTCTTTAAATTCCTTCATGGTTATGATAGAGTGGATAGGGATCGATATTTTGATATGGCTGTCTCTAGAACTAGAGGTCATAGTTTGAAGCTTCGTAAGAAAACTTCTTTGCAGGATGTAAGGAAATACTTTTTCAGTGTAAGAGTGGTTGATAATTGGAATTGGCTAAGCGAGGAGGTAGTTAATGCTATCTCAATCCATAGTTTTAAGGACAGGTATGATAAGTATCACTGAGTCTAAAATGGAACCGATGAGGAGACGGGAAGATACGAGCTTTGGGCTCTTTCCCGTAAACACAATTAGGTAATCACAATTAGGTAATCACACACACACACATACCAACACATACATTCTTAATTCTCACGTGAGTTTTCGAAAGATAAACAGACCGACACCTACACGTATGTATATACATCGTCACTCATGCACAACTCAACACACACATCCGGAATGAACACTAACAAATCGCCCACACGCACACAAACACACCCACATACACACACATACAGCTATTTATTCTTTAATACACACACACACACACACACACAAATATATATATATATATATATATATATATATATATATATATATATATATATATATATATATATATATATATATATATATATATATATATATATATGCAAAATAAACAGCTATATCACAGCACAATACATATATATATATATATATATATATATATATATATATATATATATATATATATATATATATATATATATATATATATATATATGTGTGTGTGTGTGTGTGTGTGTGTGTGTGTGTGTACACATGTCTATATACATTTACATACATATATATGTACACGAACACAAACATATAAAATCATTTTACACAGTAATTTACTAGTAGAATATTTCATTGTCCAAATAACTTATGACCTCTTATATTTAACATTAACCAAATCTTCTAATCTTCGACTATTAATATCTAGTACTAATCCACACTGTTAATCTGAACATTACCTGTACATCAACTGCAACGGGTAATGCGAAGGATGAAGAGATAACTAGGTATTAATATATAGTATTAATTTTCGGATACTAATTATCAACACTAATCAAAAGACTTTTTTAAATTCGGCTGTACTCGGTGCGATTATCGCTCAACGATGATCGTTCATGGCTCAACGATGATCGTCAAACGATTGTCTAGAGCGCTCATTCTTTGTTTTTGAATGGGACTGTTTTGCTTTGAGCGACTGCCGCTAGCGGCAGTCGCTCAAAGCAAAACAGGCCCATTCAAAAACAAAGAATGAGTGCTCTAGAAAATCGTTTGACGATCATCGATGAGCCATGAACGATCATCGTCGAGGGACAATCGCACCGAGTACAGCCGAATTAAAAAAAAAGTCTTTTAATTAGTGCTGATAATTAGTATCTGATAACTGATACTATATGTTAATACCTGGTTATCTCTTCATCCTTCGCATTACCCGCTGCAGTTGATATACAGGCAATAAAGAATGAGTGCTCTAGACAATCGTTTGACGATCATCGTTGAGCCATGAACGATCATCGTTGAGCGATAATCGCACCGAGTAAAACGTACCTTTAAGCTACATGTAATGAGAAGGCTTAGGAAATAATCGCCTATTAATATATAGTATTAATTCTCAGATAGATAGCTAGATGGATAGACAGATAGACCTTTTTCTATTCAGTGTTAATACCAGCAGTGTCAATCGGATTATTACCTGCCTATTACCTGAAGCCTTTTTAAGATACAGATAATGAAAAGGATGAAGAACTTATCACCTAATAATGTATAGTATTAATTATCCGACAGACAGGCAGATAGATAGATAGATATAGAAACATAGATAGATAGATAGATAGACAGACAGACACACACACAGACAGATAAATAGATAGATAGATAGATAGATAGACAGACAGACAGAAAGATAGATGCAGACAGACAGACAGACAGAAAGATAGATAGATAGACAGACAGACAAACAGACAGATAGATAGATAGATAGATAGATAGATAGATAGACCTTTTTCTATTCAGCTGTTAATGTCCATAGTATTAATCTGATTATTACCTGCCTATTACCTGCAGCCCTTATAAGCTACAGGTAATGAGAGGGGGGTGGAAAAGGGGACACGCACGGCCTGGGCCTGCTAGGTGCTGGCCCATCAAAGAGGCCATTTCAAGAAACAATAAAGATAAAAATGTCGAAATTTATGACCGTGGAAATTTATATCCAATTCTCGTAAACAAACAAAAAAAAACACACACAGCAGATGATTCAAACCCACAGCGTGGGAGTGAAAAAATAAATAAAAAAAAATTAAAAAAACTCTCGGGGGGAGGAGCTCTGCAACACGAAACAAGAGAAACACACAAAAAATGAGAAAAATGAATAAGAGATTAATGAAGGTGTAAAAAAAAAAAAAAAAAAAAAAAAAGAGGGGGGGAGAGGGACCTTGTAACATGAAACAATAGAAAAAAAAGAGAGAAAAATGAATAAGAGATTAATGAAGGAGAGAGAGAGTGAGTGAATGTAAAAAAAAGCAAGGAAAAGAAATAAAAATAAATGCGTTAAACAGCGTGAGAAAAAAAAATTTAAAAAAAAAGCGGGGGGAGGGTATTTGCAACACGAAACAATAGAAAAAAAGAGAGAAAAATGAATAAGAGATTAATGAAGGAAAGAGAGTGTGAGTGTAAAAAAGCAAGGAAAAGAAAATAAAAAATATATGCGTTAAAAAGCTTTATTAAAAAGAAAAAAGGGGGAGGGGCTTGGCAACACGAAACAACAGAAACACACAAAAAAAAATGAGAAAAATGAATAAGAGATTAATGAAGGAGAGAGAGAGTGAATGTAAAAAAAAAGCAAGGAAAAGAAAATATAAATATATGCGTTAAAAAGCTTCGTGATTCCAAGAGGAATGTGTAACTACTAGACGTAAATATATAAATGACGGAGAATGAGAAGAGTGTAAAAGGAAGTGAAAATGTAAATTTAAGTGTGAAAAAAAAATGATTCGTGGAATGATGAGGACAATGTAAAGGGTAAAAAAACATAAAAAAAATCAGAGTTAACAGTTACTTTTTATATAAATACATTCATATATAAATTAAGGAACTCAAATTTATTAATAAAATTAACTGGTCAAATATCATAACCAGACTTGAAATTTACCTTTACATAAATAAATAAATAAATAAATAAATATATATAATAAAATCAGAGTTAAAAGTTACTTTTTATATAAATACATTTACATATAAATTAAGGAACTCAAAGTTATTAATAAAATTAACTTGTAAAATATCATAACCAGACTTGAAATTTACCTTTATATAAATAAATAAATAAAAATAAAAAATAAATCTAATAACTAATTGATTTGGCTATTCTCCTAGACCCCCCAGACAGGGAAACAGGCGCTATTTCTACTGAACCACTGTGTTTAAAGAATCCTAGATAATGCAGACTGAAATGACAGAGTGTTCCACACATGGAAATGACACTGTGTTCCATACATGGAAAGGACACTTGTGTTCCATACATGGAAAGGACACTGTGTTCCATATATGAAAATGACACTGAGTTCCATATATGCCCTAACACTGTGTTCCACATATGGGAAGATAATGTGTTCCATATATGGAAATGACAGTGTTCCATATATGGAAATGACAGTGTTCCATATATGGAAATGACACTGTGTTCCATACATGGAAATGACACTGTGTTCCATATATGGAAATGACACTGTGTTCCACATATGGAAATGACACTGCGTTCCATGTACTGAAATGACACTGTCTTCCATATATGGAAATTATATAGTGTTCCATACATGGAAATGACACTGTGTTCCATGGATGCACGTGCCGGAAATGACACTGTGTTCCACATATGGAAATGACACTGCGTTCCTGTACTGAAATGACACTGTCTTCCATATATGGAAATTATATAGTGTTCCATACATGGAAATGACACTGTGTCCCACATATGGAAAGATGCGTGTTCCATATATGGAAATGACAGTGTTCCATATATGAAAATGCCATGTGTTCCATATATGGGAATGACACTGTGTTCCATATATGAAAATGACACAGTATTCCATATAAGGAAATGACACTGTGTTCCATATATGGAAATGACACTGTGTTCCATATAAGGAAATGACAGTGTTCCATACATGGAAATGACACTGTGTCCCACATATGGAAAGATACGTGTTCCATATATGGAAATGGCAGTGTTCCATATATGTAAATGACATGTGTTCCATACATGGAGATGACACTGTGTTCCATATATGGAAATAACACTGTGTTCCATAGAAGGAAATAACACTGTGTTCCATATATGGAAATGATACAGTGTTCCATACATGAAAATGACAGTGTCCCACATATGGAAAGATACGTGTTCCATATATAGAAATGACAGTGTTCCATATATGTAAATGGCATGTGTTCCATATGTGGACATGACACGGTGTTCCATTTATGGAAATGAGACTGTGTTCCTTATAAGGAAATGACACTGTGTTCCACATATGGAAATATAATGTGTTCCAGATATGGAAATGACAGTGTTCCATATATGAAAATGCCACTGTGTTCAGTATATAAAAAAGTGACATACTGTACTATCCATTAGCAAAAATAAAAAGTACAAAATTATAAATAAAAGATAAATACAAATATTTATTAATATAATAAGCAAATTAAATGCAAATGAGTAAATGTATTTAAAATATAAGATAATAATTATATGCAAAGAAATAAGCAAATGAATGTACATATGAAGAAAAAATGATACACAAATACACATATAAAAGGAGAAAAAAACGTGTTTATCGTCACGGACTCCCTTTTTAACCAAGGGCTAGGACGGTTGCCTTTTTACAAGGGAATTGTTTTGGCAGATGTAATCGTTACCCTGAGTGCATGCCCTAGCTAACCTCAGACCGTGGCGGGGCGCGAATCCTCGACACACATAATAGGAGAAAAAAAGCGTGTTTATCGTCACGGACTCCCTTTTTAACCAAGGGCTAGGACGGTTGCTTTCTTACAAGGAACTTGGTTTGGCAGATGTAATCGTTACCCTGAGTGCATGCCCTTGCTAACCTCAGACCGTGGCGGGGCGCGAACCCTCGACACATATTATAGGAGAATGGGACTTAAAAAAAAAAAAAGATTGTAATCGTTACCCTGAGTGCATGCTCTTGCTAACCTCAGACCGTGGCGGGGCGCGAACCCTCGACACAAATAATAGGAGAATGTGACTTAAAAAAAAAAGAGATTGTAATCGTTACCCTGAGTGCATGCTCTTGCTAACCTCAGACCGTGGCGGGGCGCGAACCCTCGACACAAATAATAGGAGAATGTGACTTAAAAAAAAAAAAAAGATTGTAATCGTTACCCTGAGTGCATGCTCTTGCTAACCTCAGACCGTGGCGGGGCGCGAACCCTTGACACATATAACAGGAGAGCGAGACTTAAAAAAAAAAAGATTCGAGACAATATGAAAGAAACAGCGACAATGAACAAATAAAGCTATAAAAACACACTATAAAAACACAAATATTTAAACACACTATAAAAACACACACTTAATAGAAATGTATATAAATTAAATAATAGAAAATAAGCGATACAATAAGAGAATATAAGACAAAGGAATAGAATAAAAATAAAAATTTGAGACAATTTGGAACGAAAGCAACATGAACAATAATTAAGAAAAAACAAACACACACAGTCATAGGCAAAGGCGAAAATTATGCAAGACTCAAACATTTTTCAAACACTGCTTGATGTAAACATAATACATGAATTGATGATTAAAAAAAAAAAAAAAGTACGATAAGCGATTATGAGACAAGGAGATTTTTTTTGAGACAATTAAAAAGAAAACACACGAAAATAGAAAAAGTTATGTAACATTAAATAATATCTTAAGCATGGAGTTCTAAACACTGCTTGATGTAAGCATAATACATGAATTGATAATAAAAAAAAACACAAAAGACACACACACAAAAGTACGATAAGCGATTATGACACAAAGGAGAATTTTTTTTTTTTTGAGACAATTTTGAAGAAAAAAACACGCAAAAATAGAAAAAATTATGTAACATTAAATAGTATCTTAAGCATGGAGTTCTAAATAAACAGATGAATTGTTTAAAAAAAAAAAAAACAATATGAACAGATGAGTAAAAAAAAAAAAAAAAAAAACTTGGAGAGGAAGTCCAGACAATGAATAATTAAAACACACACACACACAAAGAGGGAAAATTATGTGATTAATTTTTTGTTAAGGCACACAAAGGGAAAAAAATTATGTAAGATTCAAAAACAAATTTTTTTTTTAACACTACTTGTAACTCCAAGCATGACACATTCACTACATTAATGATTCATTAAAAACTCATTAGCGAGAAAGCTTTTGACAAGCAAAAAAAAAAGCATAAAAAGTTTCAAATGAAACTGAAAAAATGATTAAATAAAAAAAAAAAAAATCCGACACTCGCCCTTGTTTCAACACAATGGATGGGAGGCGGAAACGAAGGATGGGTTCCTGTGTGTTCAACAGGCACTTCAGATGTGACGTCATGATTATGAATGGGGGTTGGATGGGGGATGGTAGATGGGGGATGGATATAAAGAGAAGTGGATATGAATAAATAAACATATGAATTAATTCAATGTGTAAAGTTCACTTTTTTCTTTTTAGCCGAGTACACAGAGTGATGCTGGATGGGGGTGAATGGGGGATGGGAGATGGGGGATGGACATGAAGAGAATAACAGAATTAATAAATAAACACGTGTACCCTTTTAATGTGTGAATTTAAATTTCATTTGGGAAGTGACGAGAGATACTGAATGGGGGAAAATGGGAGAATGGGGGATGGGAGACGATCATAAAGAGAAAAGAGATTGAATATATAAACATATCTATTCTACTGATGTGTGACGTTATATTTTTTTTTTGGGGGAAAGGCGAGAGAGATGCTGGATGGGGGATGAATGGGAGAAAGAGAGATGGGGGACGGATATAAAGAAAAGCAAAAAAATTAATATATAATTATGTGTATTTTTCTTGAGTCACATCATATTTGCATTAATTTTAGAGGAAGTGATATGGGGGATGTTGGATGGGGGTGAATGGGGGAATGAGAGATGGAGGATACATATATATTTTTTTTATTTTTAAGATATTTTGGAGGGAGTGGCGAGATGATAATGGAATGGGGGGGTCTATGGAATGAAAGGATGGGGGATGCATGGGGAAATGAAAGCATGGGGGATGGATATAATGAGAAGAAAATTAGTAGTAATAAATGTGTCAGTTTTCTTAATGGGGGTGGGAGTGATGAGAGGGATGGGAGCAAATGGTGGAAGGGGGGATGGGGATTGGAGTGGATGGGGGAACTAGAGATGGGTGATAAAATATAAAGAAAAATAATTGAAAAATAAATTACGAATTTTTAACGTGTAGTCTCCGTGGAAAAATGGCAGTGTCCGGGACTCTGAGGCGGCAGGTCGAGGGTTCGCGCCCCGTCACGGACTGAGGTTAGTAAGGGCATACACTCAGGGTAACGATTACATCTGCCAAAACAAGTCCTTCGCAAGAAGGCAACCGTCCTAGCCCTTAGTAGAAAAGGGAGTTCGTGACGTAAAACCGAATCCTTAATGTGTTTCAACAGGGTCTTCATCTGAGAAATCATTTATTCAAAAATAAGTTTCTTCTTTTAATCAGATCTTGAAATAAGACTGAAGAGCGAGATAACGAGAAGAGAGAAATATATGGATGGTGTGACGAGACTGGCGGGAGGACATCTTAAGCCTGTAGGATTGTTGCAGTTAACAAGAGACATGAGTCAGCTAGATCGAACAACTGTTACGGTTTGATAAATTAATTAACAGTTACAGGTCTTTAAACAGTATTTCTTTTTGTCATAGATTATCCTTGTTAAAACATTTTTATTAAACTTTACAAAAAATATTTAATGTGGGACTCGATCAGCTGTTATAGCTTAGTGAATTAATGAGCAGTTCAGCCTCCTCTTACATCTCGATATTAACTACTGTTCTCATCTGAGACAGGATGATTACTCATTGAAATATTGACTAGGGGTCAGAGCTATTTATTTATTTATTTATTTTTTGCAAGTGCGTCGGCTTTTTCGTATAATCTTTTCTCAACATGGGAAGGTACCCATGGGAAAAAATAATATTTACATCTAAAAAAACAACGTTTTCACATACGAAAACGTTTAAATATATCCCATCATGTATAAGCGAAAACATGACTCCTATTCTGTCCCAAGGACACTGATTCTGCGTCCAAGGTTCGAATTCCTGGCCAATGGCAAAATATGTTTCATATGATAATGGGCTCATATGGCATTGTAAATGTCCATGGAACAGGGTATTGAATTCAGTGCGAAAAGTAGTCACAAACGAGCTTGGAAAGAGATTGTAAAACGAACAAACACATTCAGTAGACTCTACATACATACATACTTATAAAATGGAAAAAAAAATCACAATTTGTAGGGAAGTGGCCAAGTCAAAGCGCACACATTCATCAGAATCCAAACATACCTTGATTACTCCTCTTAGTATATATAATAATATTTTCAAGACTTACAATCACGTGGGTTATGCAAGTATGTTTTAAGTGATAATTGCGTACTTTTCGGGTCAAAATATGAGTGCACTTTTTAATTAGTGGTTTAACAATATGACAATGTTTAATAATAATAATAATAATGATAATAATAATTATAATAATAATAATAATAATAATAATAATAACCCATAATAATCACCATAATATTAATAATAACTAATAACTCATTATCACCATTATTAATATAACTGTTATTACTATTATTGTTATTATCATCATCATCATCATCCTCATTATTATTATTATTATTATTATTATTATTATTATTACTGCTTGAAAAATGTCAAATTTCAGTATAAAGGCTTTTTATTGGGGACAATATGAGTCAAAAAACAAATTAAAATCCATAGCTAACATCATGTTAAAACACAAAGCGTTTAAAATAGATATTTTTATAGCATAAACACCGAGTTAAAAAATATAAATTAATAACTAAAATTTATAACATTAGAAATATTTTATAGGAAAGATATTTTTGTTTAAATTCAACAGCATAAAAAGAATTCGGCCACAAGAAAAAAAGTCAAACACATCAAAAAGGATGTAAAAATTTATTTTTATAAAACATTATTGATGATGATGAAGATGGTGATGATAGTGATGATGATAAGGATGACAATTACGATGATGAGAATGATAGTAGTAGTAGTAGTAGTAGTAGTAGTAGTAGTAGTAGTAGTAGTAGTAGTAGTAATAGTAGTAATATAATAAGAAATAAGAAATTAAATAACTACATTTCTATAAGTCCGACAAATATTAAAAACTTTTTTTTATGATTGTGACACCAGGACAAGCCAAAAAAAAAAAAAAGAATAAATCTGCCCTCATCAGGCCTGGGCACGAAGAAAACATAAAGATAAATAGAGATGGAGAATGTTGTGACTTGTCAGATATGAAGAGATAATAAGACATGTGTAACGAATATCCAAGAATATTCGGTGTTGATGTAGGCATAGAATAAGAACAGTAACTGGAGGAAGACCTAGCATTAAACTGTCCAGGACAGACTTATCTGAGAGAGAGAGAGAGAGAGAGAGAGAGAGAGAGAGAGAGAGAGAGAGAGAGAGAGAGAGAGAGAGAGAGAGAGAGAGAGAGAGAGAGAGAGAGAGAATTACATAAACGTTTACTTCAACAATTACATTTAGGCATGACGAAGAAACTACAAAGGATTATATTATGCTAATACTCGAGAGCGAACCAGCAATAGACATTGCCAGCGGCTCTCTCTCTCTCTCTCTCTCTCTCTCTCTCTCTCTCTCTCTCTCTCTCTCTCTCTCTCTCTCTCTCTCTCTTCTCTCTCTCTCTCTACCTCTCTCTCTCTCTCTCTCTCTCTCTCGCTATTTACCTATCTATCTATCTATCTATCTATCTATCTATCTATCTATATATCTATCTATCTATCTACCTTAAGAGAAACAGTAAGCAGCTAGCTGTGGTTTGACAATATGACAATATTCAATAATAATAATAATAATAATAATAATAATAATAATAAAAATGATAATAATAATAATAATAATAATAATAATAATAATAATAATAATAATAATAATAATAATAATAATAATAGTAATTCTATCTATCTACCTTAGCTGTTTCCCCCTTTAATTGGGGGATAGTCGTCATCAAAGAAAGAAAACAATAAGGGGATTATAATAATAATAATAATAATAATAATAATAATAATAATAATAATAATAATAATAATAATAATAATAATAATAATAGTAGTAGTAGTAGTAGTGGTAGTAGTAGCAGGAGCATCAGTAGTAGTAGTAGTAGTTAATACGGAAAAATATATTCGGGCAAGAAATTGTAGATGGTGAAAATGGTGCCAATTATACATATCAATATAATATTTTTCAGTTTATCTCTTTTATATACATGAGTTATTTCCCCCCCATAAGGGGAGTGGGTGAGTTAAGACAAAATACTCTGACTCCCTGGGACGAGAAAATACAGAGGAGGGGGATTTTCAGTCTCCTCGCTCCGCTCCATTCAGTCGACTATTACGACACGCAAGGGAACATGGAGGAAGTATTATAGCCCCCTCCCTCAGGGGGTTACAATTACAATTACTCAAAGTTAATTTTCTTCTGAATATTGTAATTAACGCATGGAGTCTCTCTCTCTTTTCCTAGGTGCTATAATTAGTCCCCATTCGAAGGGGGGTGGGCAGAGACTGGTTGGTAATTAGGGGGATTAAGGCTGGATGCCCTTTATGACGCTCCCGGCAGGATCAAACCCATATTTGTCAGGCTTGTCACGTCTCACCTTGCGCGCTCTACTAATGAGCTACCGCAGCCTCCCATAGGAAATAATTAAAGGAAATGAAGCAATAGCATGCACTCAGAGTAACGATTACATCTGCCAAAACAAGTCCTTCGCAAGAAGGCAACCGTCCTAGCCCTTGGTAGAAAAGGGAGTCCGTGACGTAAAACCTGAACAACAACAACAACAACAACAACAAAGCAACTGGGTGTTCTAGGTTGAACAGTCTTAAAAAACACAAAATTGGGTCTTTGGCACTCTGCAGTCTATATCAATTATTGATCCGATTTTACGTCACGGACTCCCTTTTTAACCAAGGGCTAGGACGGTTGCCTTCTTGCGAAGGACTTGTTTTGGCAGATAATGTGGAAATATATATATATATATATATATATATATATATATATATATATATATATATATATATATATATATATATATATATATATATATATATATATATATATATATAAATAAATAAATGAATGGACTACCCTTCATTTCTCTTCCCTCCAAGCTTTCTCAATATATATATATATATATATATATATATATATATATATATATATATATATATATATATATATATATATAATTCTTCATCTAGCTCTTCTTCAAAACGTGCTCAGTGTCAATATAAACAACATCAGAGTAAATGATACAATAGATAAAAAAAAGTAATTATTCATTACTTCATCTCTTACAGTACATTCACATTTGCAGTACTTGAAGAAGCTATCATAATATATTGCAATAAAACAAAAATAATAATTATTCTACCTTTCTCTTCTTCCTACCATACAATCTAGCTTTTTAGTCCCTATTCAAATAAGGGTGAACACAGACATGTTGAAGCTGTAAGGATATTAAGTCTAGATATCCTTCCTAACGCCCCACGGTGGGTTCGATCGCGAGCGTGTCGCTTACTAAGTCAAATACTCTAACCATTTACACAAAACTGAGTGTTTTTCTACGTTTTCTGTCATTATGAGTTCCCCATTACGGGGGTGGACACAAGATGATTGCATTTTGGGGATTAATTATGGATGTCCTTCCTAACACCCAAAGGTGGGTTC
>JAXCGZ010006587.1:27500-30000 GCA_037179515.1 Halocaridina rubra
TTCCTATCCTGGTCTTCTCTTCTTCTTCTTTTTCCTTGTCTCTTTTCTTTCCTATCCTGGTCTTCTCTTCTTCTTCTTCTTCCTTGTCTCTTTTCTTTCCTATACTGGTCTTCTCTTCTTCTTCTTCCTTGTCTCGTTTCTTTCCTATCCTGGTCTTCTTCTCTTCTTCTTCTTCCTTGTCTCTTTTCTTTCCAATCCTAGTCTTCTCTTCTTCTTCTTCTTCTTCCTTGTCTCTTTTCTTTCCTATCGTGATCTTCTCTGCTCCTTCTTCCTTCTCTTCCTTGCCTCTTCCCTCTTTCCTCATTTTTACTATTTTTTTTTCTCAACCTCATCTTAACAGTAGCTTTATTATTATTATTATTATTATTATTATTATTATTATTATTATTATTATTATTATTATTATTATTTTTATTATTATTTTTATTATTATTATTATTATTATTATTATTATTATTATTATTATTATTATTATTAGCATACTGATAAAAGATTATTTTGATCAAGATTCTAATTCACAGGAAATATAAGAGTGCCATTAGATCTTATATTTCAAGCATCAAAAGACTTCGGTCTTATCAATTCAAACACGAAAACAATGTATTTTTGCAGTACTTCTCAACAGTATCAACTTGTCTTGAACAAAAATGTAGCTGAGTAGTATCAAAACTACAAATATTAGGGAATTGCCAGTTCTTTCACCCCCTCAAAGTGAGTATGTCAGAGAGTTCCTTGCAAGAGTCTGGCCCGATTTCTTAAACAGTGTAAATCTAGGATACCATATTGTTAGTTAGCTAGACACCACAAATGGATTTCATAAACGCATCTACCGCGGTTCTGTGTATGGCTAGGATCCCGTACGGGATCCTCGCCATACACAGAACCGCGTCAGATGCGTTTATGAAATCCATTTGTGTGTGTCTAGCTAACTAACAATATGGTATCCTAGGTTTACACAGTTTAAGAAATCGGGCCTTTATCAGAGACATAGACCGTTACAGCTTCCAACAAGCTGGGCATCTGGTGTTGCCATACATATTTACCGAGCTTTTATTTTACATATACATACATATACTCACACACACACACGCAAACATATATCAGGTCACTATTCGACTATCATGCCTTGCAGCTTTGAAGTATGACTACTCCCATCTCAAGCCCCTAAGGAGAAATGCAAAACTAAGCTATCAGACTTAAGCCCGATTTCTTAAACAGTGTAAACCTAGGATATCATATTGTTAGTTAGCTAGACACACGCAATTGGATTTCATAAACGCATCTGACGTGGTTTTGTGCATGGCTAGGATCCCGTACCACACACAAATGGATTTCATAAACGCATCTGACGCGGCTCTGCGTATGGCTAGGATCCCGTACGGGATCCTAGCCATACACAAAACCGCGTCAGATGCGTTCATGAAATCCATTTGTGTGTGTCTAGCTAACTAACAATATGGTATCCTAGGTTTACACTGTTCAAGAAATCGGGCCTTATTCTTGGCTGCCCTATGACTACTAGAATCAATACGAAACACAACTTAAAGCTATTACTTCTAATACAGAATATTAAACATACAGCAGTAATATTTCGTGTTCTATCTATCTATCTATCTATCAATCTATCTATATACATGATCCATATTTCCCCTTATATGGGGAGTGGCTGAGTCAAAGCAAAATGCTCTGACTGTTTGGGAAGAGAAAATACTGAGGAGGGGATTCCAAGTCCCCTCGCTCCGCCCCATTTGGTCTACTCTTACGACACGCAGGGGAACACGGAGGAAGTATTCTAGCTCTCTAATTCAGGGGGTGAATATTTCGTGTTAATTACTGAAATTCGTTCCTTGGCCTTCAAACAATGGCGGTCCTTTACAAATTCAGTAGTTTGTATCAATAATCATTAAATCAGTGATAAGGCGCCAAAGCACAAAACACATACATTTACCTAATAAAAATCAAAGCTTATAACCAATGAGAAATGGAAACAATGTAAAAATATTGAGAATGATCCAGTCTATTCAGTTAATAATGCCAAGAGGATTGGCACCAGAAATCTACTCCCCATTGTCATCTGGCCCAGATGCCTCTCCATTTATTAAAAATATCAATGGCTAGAAGCAATTGAAATATTTATTAAATATAATTTTCCAAATATCAGTTGACACTCTCTGCATCAATACAGACAAATCTCACATTCGCGGCACAGTGGGGTTAAGGTGCAAAATACTAGTTCATGAAAATTATGAAATGCATCAAAAAGTAGACATGGCACTGAGAGTGTCAAAAAGGTTGTCAATCAAGGTGTGTGTGAAGCTTTTGGATATATATTTATTATGAACAGTTAAAAAGTTGCGTACAAAAGAATATGTATATGGGGGGGGGGGGTGTACATGTCCCCAAGTACTTCCTTCACATACACTGAAGGAATGAATGCAATTATAGCAATAATAACACTTCCTAATGCACAGTGAGCATGTGTATATTAGGGGGAGTGCCT
>JAXCGZ010006588.1:0-5000 GCA_037179515.1 Halocaridina rubra
ACTTATTTCAGTACGAAAAAAAAAATATTTACCATAAATCTTTAACAATAAGATGAAATATCGGAGTAAGGCTACTCATAAAAATATCTTTGTACATGTTCCATATATTTTTTAAATAATAATAATAATAATAATAATAATAATAATAATAATAATAATAATAATAATAATAATAATTCCTTTGCATATTAAAACACGGCCGAAGAGATTAAACAAGATACCACAGGGAATTAGAAGACTTTCTTAATTGGGTCTTCCAGTGTCAAAATAACAGACACTTCATATGAAAATATAGTTTAGAAGATTTTCCTTCTCGACTCATTCAGATAGGTGTAAGTTTTATTGTTGTCGCTATCTTTCCAGTTCAATGAATTGGGGTAAGCACTTACAGGGCTTCTATTTTTTTTTATGAATAGAAAAAAAATGCCATCAAACTAGGTGATTACCTAAATACCCGGATATATGCGGCACAGGGTTTGCCAATCAACAAAGTTGGCCAATGACATGCATCAAACAAGTAGCACAAACTTGAGGGGGGATGACAAAGAGAGAGAGAGAGAGAGAGAGAGAGAGAGAGAGAGAGAGAGAGAGAGAGAGAGAGAGAGAGAGAGAGAGAGAGAGAGAGAGAGAGAGAGAAGAGAGAGAGAGAGAGAGAGAGAGAAACGCTTTCACTCCCTAACTGCAGGCAACAAGAGCTAGAGCGTCCGATGGTAGATTTACTGAGGGGAAATTATATCATTATTTTCATTCGTTCTCCCTCTATTTCATCCCCCTTTACTTTCTGCGGATGTGTGTGTGTGTCTCCCTCTTGCAATATATTTCTGTGACTTACGAGCAACCGATTTCGATAGTGCAATTCGCTCACTTAGCAACTGTGCTGGCGACATTACTACGCGCGCCTTTATGCTTTTTTTTTTTTCTCTTATAATTTCCCCTCATCTCGCCACTTGGTTTACACCCTCTCTGTCCCATCTGCTGTTCCTACTACTAAGGCTCTAGCCGCCCCAACCACGGATCCCACTCCTCTCTTCTTCACTTCTTTCCCAAACCGTCTTACAAGATCCAACCAAGAAAGTCGTTGGGTCTGATGGGAGGTCAATTCACCTTTCTTTTAGGTTTTCCTTTTGTATTACACAGTTCTTTTCCTCAGGAAATAATTGTTTTGATAAATTTCGCGATGTAACCCGAAAAACTATGTACCTACATTCCACTTTATACAATAAAAGACGTTTCTAACCTCAAGAAAGAAAAGAAAGAGATTATCGGAAAAGAAGCTGCTATGCATTAAAAGAAATAGGTGCTTTCTCTGGAGGGTGAGAATTAGCCCCATCTCCCTCACACTTGTTCATCAGGGCGCGCTGAGCGATAGTGAGAAACAGAAAGAGGAAAGAGAGAAAGACAGAGAGCGATAGAGAGGGGAACAGAGTTCGCCTGCAACTCCTGGAATAAATCTGGACTAAGAATTTCGGAACGCGGTGGTCGGCTAAGGGAACGGAGTGAGAGGGAGAGAAGGGAGGATGAAAATATGTTTAAGATGCGAAATGCTCAGCGACGCTCCTCATATTTACTCTGAGATTTCGTTCGGGAGTGTCATACAGAAATGAAAAATAAAATGCAAATACTATTTATAAAGCATATCCTACCTGCGATAAGTCTTGAGCTTCGGCAGCTAACACACAAATTCCGAACTTTTTGAACAGGAAATACACATGTATAAAGTTACAACAAGGACGCCCTATTCGCAATTTAAATAAATGGGGTATTGAATATCCTAATAAAAAATAATATATATATATATATATATACAAACTTCTCATCAAGGTTTTGCACAGACAACAAGAAAAAGAAAGCTGCTTTGTTTATCACTGAATTAACTAAAAACAAACACTTAGTAATCAGTTAATGAAACAAATTTCACACCAAAAGACATATAACTGGTTACAGGGTTTCGCACATGGAAAGCACATATAAACTGGGCCATGACACCACAGAATATAATCTTTATAAACACATAACTTCAGTATTCACTTCATGCCAAATAATAACAACGAACACTAAGGAAATTCGTATCGCATCACTTACTTTTTTTATATAAAAAATCCCCAGTTGGGATATTTCATTTTCTGCTACACTAACACATTGACTGACAAGCGTATAGGTAACATGCAACAATAGTTCTCCATGTCAGAGAACAACGACACTTCTTTTTATTTGTTTGGTAAAGAATGCATGACAATCATAATTTTTTCATGATACTGAACAACATTTAAGTTACACAGACGATTGACAACAGTTGATGAATATAAAAATAAACGAATTTGGATGGAATGCGTCATGCTAAGGTTTTATTCACAAGATAGACAAACATCCTTTTTACAGTACTGCAAGATGAATGTAATTCAGGATGGAAGGGGTTGATGAATGGAATATCTACGAGAAAAAGAAGAGGGAGGGAAGGATGGGGTATGGTGAGGCATGAAGGTGATGAGAATATATATATATAAAAAAGAGGGGGGAGGGGAGAGGAGGGGGAAAAGACTGACTTACCCTTTCTTCCTCTCGGATCATCTCGGCGATGCCAGGTCGAATTTCGAAGTCATCATGCAAGTGGGGACGGGACAGGGAGTGCATGTTAAGCAGAGGAGACAGCGGTGGCAGATGCGTCAGATGTGGCAGGTGCGGTGGCAGTTGTGGGGGTGGCGGCGGCATGTGTCCTGGAATATGAGATGGCAGAGAGTTGAAATGGGCCGGTGACCCAGGAAGTGGGGCGCTGCCCCCTCCGCGAATATGCGGCGGCAAAAGTGGGAGATCGAGGGCATGTTCGAAGATCTCTGGGGCACTGGTCGGGGTGAGGGGCGAGCTAGGTCGGCTCGTTAACGTGTCATCACCTCCTGACAAACGGCGACGTTTGCGAGCAGCGGCGGCAAGGACTGAGGAGACTGGGCTCTCGTCAATCAGGGCATTGGCCAGGGCACGGGTCGCGGGCGATATGGAAGGCGAAGTCAAGACAGCCGTTTCGGCAGGGTCACCATCCACTTCGGCTAATCCTCGAATCTTCAAGTATTCGGCCACTCGGAGTAAAGATCCCAAATCGTCTTGATTGATGTTGATCTCGCCTTTATACATAAACTCTACCACAGCCTTGAGTTCCGTCCATTTGACCCCTTGCAAGATGATGCAGGGGTGAGAGCAAGGGGCGTCCGAAAGTAATTCCTGAAAGTAAGGAGAACATGCTGAGAGGACCATGCGGTGGGCTTTCAGACTGTGACCCTCGCATGCCAACGTCACATCCACGAAACTTTCCGACTGAAGTAACTGATCGAACACTTGTGTCAAATTCGTTTGATAATTATTCCATCTCAAACAAAATTGCTGATTAGCCATCTCGTCGTCTTCGTCGGGCAAGGTCAAGGCAGGTGAGGTCACACACCCAGGCCTGGATAGGCCAGGTGTGGAAACCAAGCTCTGGCACTGCAGCTTGGTGGGTTAAATGCAACCTTCTGCACTTATAAAAGTCTATTTCAGCGGTGGTTATCAGCAATGTCACTGGCAAGGTGCCTGATTGCAAAAAAAAAAGGGCGCACATGCACGGGTGCCAACACTCACACAAGCACACCCTTCCAGACGAGGCACATACTCCCTCTCACTCAGTCCCGCACACTGACCGCCCTCAGTCATTGCTGAACACGACTGCCGCTATCGCCGCGCTGCCAGACGTATACTCAGTTTTTTCATTAATCGTCTAATTACCGAAATCTTTCACTACAACTCTAAATATGCATTTACAAATAATATTAGATTGAAATCATGATTATGATACATATCTAAATGATGAATTAAAGTTTCAGTAAAATAAAAAATGCATACGATAATGCACACAATCATTTGTGTAAACATAATTAAGAATTACTAATTACTGAAATGAAAAGAAATGAGAAGGTAAGATGGAAATACATGAAATATGTCGCATTAAACTAGATATATTCAAAAACAGAGTTATTCGATCAATCATCCTGTAAATACAGTGAAATAAGATATAGAAAAATTATGAAAATAAATCTGGCTACTCTTGGCTCCTCCCTCCCTTTAGTTGACTCCGCCTCAACGCCTAATAAACTGCAGTTGGTGAGTCCTCCTGGCAGCAAGACACCCCTACTCAGCGAAATACACTCTGATACACTTGGCATGGCAAGGCAGTTATATTGTTATATCACGTGTTTAGTTAAGATAGACACGTACTGCATAACATAACTAATTGTATTCAAACCTTAGGTGTTCGTATAAAACCAATAAAAGCCATCTCCCGAAGAAACGTTCCTAATTCAGGCAAGCATCTTTTTTGGAGGGAAAAATTGTCTATAGAGAGAGGTCATGTCGCACAGCGATATAAACACCTCCTCTTTGACTGTACTCTCCACTCCCACCCCCCAAAAAACTCTTGGACTCAGTTGTTCTGTACATCGAAGAGTCATTGATTATTTCTTGGGTAATATGGTATTTGTAGTGTTACACTTCGCTGAAAAGGCTTTTCCATATACTGCTCTTTTTCAACCCAACGAAACTCCACGAATTGTGCATAGATGCCAGATTATGCACAAACGTGTTCTCTGAGACATCCGTGGACGGCCGGAGTTGAATCAAAACTTTGACGTGAATGTGAATAACAACGTTGCTGCCGCTCGCTCGTTGCAACTCCCACCTCTTCCTCTTTCTTCCCCAACGACGTTATCGACAACGACGGCATGCGATCGGCGAAAAAAAAGTGCTCTAACGAAAAAAAGAAAGTCGCTGTTTCTTTTCTTATAGCAACTGCAGCAGCAACAGTGGCCTTTGATACCTTTCCGTTGGGGGTAGCTCGGCAACGCTCAAGGATCATGTTAGTTTACCGGGAGCGCTGTCAGGGGAAGGAGACGCGCACCGTAGTTTCCAGCGACACCATTCGCCGACTCGGATCGTCCCGTGCAACTTTTTAGGCGCCTTCAGAAGACCTATATATTTCA
>JAXCGZ010006588.1:15000-17500 GCA_037179515.1 Halocaridina rubra
AGCGCGCGCGCGCGCACGCACACACACACACACACACACACACACATATATATATATAATATATATATATATATATATATATATATATATATATATATATATATATATATATATATATATATATATATATTATAAACTGCCAGGAAAACAACTGCATGAATATACAAAGTCCTTGTAATTTGGCTTTAGAAATTGCAAGGATCTTAAAGACTTGGAAGTGATGAATGGAATTAGCTGTGAACACGGTAGGTTAGTTATGTACAGATAACTAAATTATCTCTTTCTATTGCAGATTATTCGAACTGATGCTTATAGTTGACTCTAAATCATAAAGAAAATGTTTGTAATGGGAAGTCATGTAATCATAATTTACAATGAAATATGTAAACTGTTAAGAAGCATTTATTGCTTTTATTAGAATATCGACTAGCTAGGCTGATGATGATGATGAAGAGGATGATAATGATTGTCATTATTATAATTTTCATTAATATTTTTATTATCATCTCTCTTATTATCATTATTATTATTATTATTATTATTATTATTATTATTATTATTATTATTATTATTATTATTATTATTATTATTATTATTATTATCATAATTTATTGCCACCGTCGCCGAGTGGTAATGTTCATGACATGAATTCGTCAGGTCGTTGGTTCGAGGCCAGCCACGGTCTGAGGTCAGAAAGAATGTTACTCTAGGGAACGGCAGCAATTGCCAAAAACCAAAGTCCGTGACGTAAATCCAACCATATTATTATTATTATTATTATTATTTTTATTATTATTATTATTATTATTATTATCAATATTATTACTGCTATTATTATCATTCTTCTTCTTCTTCTTCTTCTTCCTCTTCTTCTTCTTCTTCTTCTTCTTCTTCTTCTTCTTCTTCTTCTTCTTCTTCTTCTTCTTCTTCTTCTTCTTCTTCTTCTTCTTCTTATTATTATTATTATTATTATTATTATTATTATTATTATTATTATTATTATTATTATTATCATTATCATTATTATTATTATTATTATTATTATTATTATTATTATTATTATTATTATTATTATTATTATTATTATTATTATCTATAAAATAGCTTTTGTGGCACTGAAGATATGTTTGTTAGAGTTTACTATGAACAATCGTTTCTGAATAATATTTCTAAATTAAATTTTCGAGGTATTTCTTAATTATAACTGACATTTAATTCTATTTAAAATTGGAATAATTTACATGATTGAATATATTGATATTCAAATCACTATCTTTTCTGATGATAACACTACTTCTACAGGAGTGTCAAGATGTTTCATAAGTGCTGATCAATCTATTTAGTATAGTTGTACATATCTCGAACGATTATATCTGATGTTATACTGATAAACGTGATTCTAAAAAAAAAAAAAAAAAAAAAAAAAAAAAAAATATATATATATATATATATATATATATATATATATATATATATATATATATATATATATATATATATATATGAATAATTTTTTTTCACATATGTAATGTGCTTATCTGATTATATATATATATATATATATATATATATATATATATATATATATATATATATATATATATATATATATATATATATATATATATATATATTTTAATACTCTTTGAAACATCTAAATGCTATAAAACCTCGTCAATAATTTTCAAGAAATTATTTTCATTTATTTTATCTACTTATTAGAGAGCTTTCTTGTAGTTTTCTTAGTCATGTTATCTTCAGGCTGCTTTATTTTTATACTATGCCATCATATTAAATCATTCCTATCTTTAAGTCCCATATATCTTACTGAACCTTAAGTACCTCTCGTGTGTAGCTCATTTCCACTCGATGGATTCAGCTGTTATGAGTTCATCTGAAAACAAAGTTAGCGCTTTTAAGTAATATTTCCTTATTTAATCTATATTCAAATAACTATCTCCTGTAGTCACCGTGGCTCAAGCGGTAGCGTCCGCGACTCTGAGGCATCAGGTCGAGGATTCGCGCCCCGTCACGGTCTGAGGTTAGCAAGGGCATACACTCAGGGTAACGATTACATCTGCCAAAACAAGTCCTTCGCAAGAAGGCAATCGTCCTAGCCCTAGGTAGAAAAGGGAGTCCGTGACGTAAAACCGGAACATTTAAATAACTATCTCTTGCTATTCTAACAATTAAATCATTGTTCTTCAATTTTCCCCTTGGAGATATTTTTTTTTTTATCTTTGAGCTACTTTTCTACACCCAAACTGGCAGACTGTAGCCAAAATATGCTAATTTCTCTCCACATGTTTTAACTTTTATTAAAATAAACACATTACCATATGTTTGAGCAATAAAATACCTAACTGCTCATGACCAAGAAACTAGCTTTTAGCACAAAATATCCATCAGTGTGTGTGTGTGTGTGTGTGTGTGTGTGTGTGTGTGTGTGTGTGTGTGTGTGTGTGTGTGTGTGTGTGTGTGTGTGTGTGTGTGTGTTTTT
>JAXCGZ010006588.1:22500-32500 GCA_037179515.1 Halocaridina rubra
AAAATGTGAAATAACCTTAGATAAAGTATGAATTTATGCTGACGATTTAATAAACACGTAACATTTAGAAGCATATGCACTTGCTTAATCAGACAGTATACTCTCTCTCTCTCTCTCTCTCTCTCTCTCTCTCTCTCTCTCTCTCTATATATATATATATATATATATATATATATATATATATATATATATATATATATATATATATATATATATATATATATATATATATATATATGTATATATATATATATATATATATATATATATATATATATATATATATATATATATATATATTATGTATATATATATATATATATATATATATATATATATATATATATATATATATATATATATATATATATATATATATATATATATATATATATATACATACGAATACTATTATCCCTGAAGCACTTCTTAGACCATCAGGGGACTTAAATTCTCGTCGCAAACGCAGTATCATGCTACCATACAGTTTGAACTACTACAACAAACAAATCTGCATATCATAAGCCAGTCAGATAAAGCAAGCACTTTTCCGTTAGTCTTTTTTCGTATTACAGTTGCACACTTGAAATTTTATGTATATATATTCACAATGAAACCATGATTTTAACAATACTCTTCACTTTGAATATATATATATATATATATATATATATATATATATATATATATATATATATATATATATATATATATATATATATATATATAAATATATATGTTTATATATAAATATATGTATATATATATATATATATATATATAATATATATATATATATATATATATATATATATATATATATATATATATATATATATATATATATATATATATATATATATATATATATATATATATATATATATATATATATATATATATATATATATATATATATATATATATATATATATATATATATATATATATATATATATATATATATATATATATATATATATATATATATATATATATATATATATATATATATATATATATATATATATATATATATATATATATATATATATATATATATATATATATATATATATATATATATATATATATATATATATATATATATATATATATATATATATATATATATATATATATAAATATATAAAGTCTGCCTTCAGTTACGGTTCTTTATCTATATCTACATTATCGAAAATTCTTGGATATTCGTTACACATCTCTAATTATCCCTTCATATCTGACAAGTCACAACACTCCCCATCTCTGTTCCTTTAGACTTAATGTTTTCTTCATGACCAGGCGCGAAGAGGACAAATTTCTTTTTATTATTTTGTTTGCCCGTCCTGGTGTCACAATCATAAAAAAAAATTACTTACAGAGTATAAACAGCTGAAATAGTGATACTAAGCCTACAGTTCACTGAAATTATACTCTATATTGCTTTGGCACACACAATCAGTAGTTAATGGATTCGGTTTTACGTCACGAACTCCCTTTTCTTCTAAGGGCTAGGACGATTGCCTTCTTACGAAGGACTTGTTTTGGCAGATGTAATCGTTACCCTGGGTGTATGCCCTTACTAAACCTAATCCGTGACTGGGCGCGAACCCTCAACCTGCCGCCTCAGAGTAGCAGACGCTACCATTTTGCCACGGAGACTACACACAATCAGTAGCTAATATCATTCTTAAATTGCCTATGAACTGCTTGTGCTGCGGATATACCAGCAGAAATTTCTGCCTGTGTTGCAGATGCAGCTTTAAAAATACACGTGGAGATATATCAGTAAAAGCATACGCATTCATACAAACATGAGCGCTGAAAATTAAGATATCGATACTTCATCCCGTTCCCTTGGTGTCAGCTTTTATTTTTACGGAAATATTAAATGAGAAATAATAAAGCTTTCCAAATTAAAGATATGAAATATCTATAACGCAACTAGACAAGAGCAAGTGGAAAGCAGGAATGTGGTGTAAGGCCGAGAGGAAGAGCTAGAGTAAGATGGATGGAAGAGGTGTAAAGAGTACTGGTTGCGAGTGTGATGTCAGTGCAAGAGGTAGATGAGTGGGAGAACTTGTGAATAAGTTACGGAGGCCAGAGAGATTTTCTCGCATCTGCTCAGTGCTGTAAACTGAGACGGGTGAATGGAAGGAGGTGCCATGGGGTGATGCGGTGGGGGTAAACCGCATCACCCCATCTCAAGGAGCTAAGATGGGTAAGATGGGATGAATTTATTTGGCGTTAAGGTAAATGGGTTTTGGTTTGACTCGGTCATCCCACCTTCTAAGGGGGATAAAGCCCGTTGTATAAATGTGAGCATATATCTTTAAATGGAGTAGTCACCGTGGCTCAAACGGTAGCGTCCGCGACTCTGAGGCGTCAGGTCGAGGGTTCGCGCCCCGTCACGGTCTGAGGTTAGCAAGGGCATGCACTCAGGTAACGATTACATCTGCCAAAACAAGTCCTTCGCAAGAAGGCAACTGTCCTAGCCCTTGGTTGAAAAGGGAGTCCGTGACGTAAAACCGGAATAACCATGTATCTTTAAATGGATGACATACAGAGGTATACTATGTGGAACAGAACGTCAACAGGCAATTATCTTAGGACCAATGCTCATTTGTTCAATCCTTCTTCCACACTGCGTGACATTACTTAATAATCTGCTATATAATTATGAACATCCTAATTCAACTTAGTTTTTGAAAAGATTTTCCTAAAATCGCTTTATATACATGTGTGTGTGTCTGCGTCTTATGACTCTTTCAATAGATTAATTAATATTACTGAGATAGGTTATAAGCTAAAGAAATTTGTAAGGTAACTATATCTTCATTAAAGAAATGGGGTTGATTATAAGAGCAAGTTCATAGATATATCACAGAAAGAACTAAACTGGACACTTCAAATCAGGATCAATTTAACAAATAAGTTATAATTTCAAGGTAGTATGTATTTTTTTTTTTAATAACCAGTAAACAGAGGAAATCAAACAGCGTATGTATTCAAAAAATCTGTACTGGCAATCATTTTCTTTTTGCGTTAAAGTACCTATAACATGGACAGTACTCATCCACAGTTATCTATACTTGTGACTGTGAAAAGTAAGAGTTCCAATGGGCTGATGAGACCAGCATCATTTTAAGTCTTGAGAGATAAGGAAAGATTGGATTATATATGGAATTGATGACGGTCAAATAAGAGGGAAGGTTCGAAGACAAATGACCTGCGGGAGTAACCAAAATCAAGGTAAAAGACATAAGCTACACCAAAGATCCCTTATTAAAGATTAAGGATTGAAGGCAAATACAGCCATTAAACAAGTGTCTGTAGTCATTACAACGTTATTAATGGCGGAGATTCATCAGATAAATAACTCTCTCTTCGGCGCACCATAATAATATGTTAATTATATATCCTCCGTTAAGATGTATCAGCTCCTAAGTCAAATGCCTTGAGTTTTATACTATTCATTCAGTAATTATCTCCTTTTCGTTTTCTGTTCCCTCTCACATAGGTTTCATATTTCATTCTCATTCTTGGTCTATATATATATATATATATATATATATATATATATATATATATATATATATATATATATATATATATATATATATATATATATATATATATATATATATATATATATATATATTATTCATATACACATTTCCACATGCGTTAATACTGAAACAACAAGCTTGCCCAGGATTCGAACACAGAAAAATAAACCCATCACTGTACCTCAGTTAGCACTCAGAGTCTTGCAATGTATATATACCTATAAAGCATGGTCGAGAATCATATGTGAAAACATAAATACATACATATGTATGTATGTATGTATGTATGTATGTATGTATGTATGTATGTATGTATGTATGTATGTATGTATGTATGTATGCATGTATATATGAATGTATGCATGTATGTATACATATATGCATAAACACACGCACACACACACACACACACACACACACACACACACACGCACACACACGCACACACACAAACGTCCTTTGCTGATGCAGTAAAGGGGAATGTGGCAGAAAAAGAGGCTGTAAAGGTGGTGGCACTGGAAAACATACAAACAGTTGACTATAAAGAGACAGTAATCGAAAAAATGAAAGACGTTGGGATGGAAAGGGCAAACCCACTCATCAGACAGGCACTTGATAAGGAGAAGACAGTGGTAATCTCAGGCATAAGTGAATCCCAGGAGCCAACATGGCAGGGGAGACTTGAAGAAAATAAAGCTAGCATTGTAGACCTGATAAGAAAGCTTGGAGTAGTATGTGGTCCTGAGGATATTGTAAACATACACCAACTAGGTAAATATTCGAGGGAAGGAAAGCCGAGACCAACAAAAGTAACCTTTGAGAGAGGGGAAACATGTAGGGAAATATTGTTGAGAAAAAAAGTCTAAAAGACCTTCAAGAATGCAAAGAAGTGTTCATTAGACGATACAGAACACAGGAAGAGATGGGAAAGATCAAAAACTTGTTGCAAGAGGCAAGAAGGTTAAATGATGAAAGAAATGAAGAAGAGAAGAAAAATTTTCGTTACAGAATACTTCCAGACAAAGGGGAGATAAAGAAGATAATGACAGAAGATCAGGGGATGGGGCCTCATTAAGATTGTTATACACAAATGCTGATGGATTAGCTGGTAAGGCAGTAGAATTAAAAGATAGGATTCACAACAGTAAGGCAGATATAGTAGCAATTACAGAGACTAAGTTGAGTGAGGACATAAACAGTGTCACAGTTTTTCCTAAGGGCTTCAGAATACTAAGGGTCGAAAGATCTGAGAGGACTGGTGGAGGGATAGCACTGCTCATAAGTGAGAGGATTCAAGTTGAAGAAATAAACTTGGCTATAGAAAGTGAGTTCAGGGAATTTCTTGTTGCTCGCATAAATACTGGGTCAGAGATCATTATAATAACTGATGTATACAACCCACCAAGGAACCAAAATAGGCTTGAAATTTATGAGGAAAGTCATATAGGTACTATTGAAGTCATAAACTCAGTTGTTAACATGGCGCGGGAGAAAAAATGTAGGATTTTGATTATGGGAGACTTTAATCATAAAGAGATAGATTGGATAAATCTTGACCCACACAGTGGTGAGGACTCATTTGGGGCAAGATTCCTAGATTGCGTACAAGGGAATTTCCTACACCAACATGTAATGGAACCAACAAGAGCCAGGGGTGGGGATGAGCCATCACTACTTGATCTAGTGTTCACAGATAATGTGTTGGATATTGAAAATATTGAGTATGAACCACCAATTGGAAAGAGTGACCACTGTGTGTTGTTGATGGAGTATATCATTGAAGACATTCTTCCTGAGAGTAGAGGCACTGAGGACATGAGGAGGAACTATCCGAAAGGAGATTACATCAAAATGAATGAGCTTTTTGCAGTTATTGACTGGAGAACCTTATTTTACAACAAATCTGTACAAGAAATGTATGACATCTTTTGTGAGAAATATGGGAAGATAGTAGATTGCTGCATACCTGTCACCAAAGTAGGTGTAATTCATGCCAGAGAGAAATGGTTCGATAATGGGTGTAAAAGAGCTAAGGAGTGGAGAGACAAATGCTGGAAAAGGTATAGGAGGAGAAAAAACATAAATGCCTGGTAAACCTACAAAAGAGCAAGAAATGACTACCTAAGTAAAAGGAGAGAGGCAGAGAGAGATTATGAGAGGAACATCACCAGGAAGGCTAAAGAAAATCCCAAGCTTTTCCACAGCTTTATCAGAGATAAACTGAAGGTAAAAGAACAGGTTTTAAGGCTAAAGAGAGCGGATGGAAGCATCACTGAGACGAACGAAGAGATCTGCAAAGAATTGAACAAGGAGTTTCAGTCAGTATTTACAGTAGAAAATACCCACCCCCTCAGATTGCAGTGATAGAAGCTCAAGGGCCGGTATTAGAGAACATCAACCTTACAGCCACAGAGGTATGCAAAGCGCTGATGGATTTAGATGTTCATAAAGCTACAGGTCCTGATGACATATCCCCTCATGTGCTTAAAAAATGCGCAAACACAATATCAGTGGCACTAAGTATCATATTTAAGGAGTCACTGGAGTCGGGGGAGATTCCAAGATGCTGGAAACAAGCAAATGTGATACCTATCTTCAAAAAGGGAAGGAGGGATACGGCTCTGAACTATAGACCAGTTTCCTTGACCAGCATAGTTTGCAAACTTATGGAGAAACTACTAAGGAAACATATCTCTCTTCACTTGGAATCCTTCAACTTTTTGTCAGTGAGGCAACATGGCTTCAGAGAAGGAAGATCAACAGTAACAAACTTATTAGAATTTTATGATGAGGTAAGCCAAATCTTACAGGAAAGAGAGGGCTGGGCAGATTGCATATTCCTAGACTTCCAGAAAGCGTTTGACACTGTTCCACATGGGAGACTTATTAGGAAGCTGCAATCAATGGCTAGAATAGGTGGAAATGTCTTGGAATGGATAAAAACTTACTTAGAAGGAAGGGAACAGAGGGTTAGAGTAAGACACTCAGTGTCTGAATGGAGAAGAGTTAGTAGTGGAGTTCCACAGGGTTCAGTTTTAGGGCCACTTTTGTTCCTTGTATATGTAAATGACCTACCAGAGTCTGTAAATTCATTCATGAATATGTTTGCAGATGATGCAAAGATTGTGAAGAAAGTAAAAAACGAGAACAATGGTAGAGAACTTCAGGAGGATCTAAATAATCTGCATGAGTGGTCAGAAAAGTGGCTAATGATATTCAATACCTCAAAATGTAAGGTAATGAGAATGGGTACAAGTGCAAGAAGGCCCAAGCTTGACTACTCGGTGGCTGGAGTACAACTTCAAGAGACAGAAAATGAGAGAGACCTAGGAGTAAACATACTGGCAGATTTGTCTCCAGAAATACATATAAACGGCGTAGTAAGGGCAGCATATGCATTCTTATCAAATGTAAGGGTAGCCTTCAGGCACATGGACAAGGAAATGTTCAGAAATATTTATGTAACCTATGTGAGGCCAAAACTCGAATATGCAGCCCCCTTTTGGAATCCGCACTTGAAAAAGCACATAGCTAAGCTTGAAAAAGTTCAAAGACATGCCACGAAACTGGTGCCAGAAATACGCAATCTCGGTTATGATGAGAGGCTGAGGGAATTAGACTTGCCATCACTCGAAGCTAGAAGAGTAAGGGGGGATATGGTGACAGTCTTTAAATTCCTTCATGGTTATGATAGAGTGGATAGGGATCGATATTTCGATATGGCTGGCTCTAGAACTAGAGGTCATAGTTTGAAGCTTCGTAAGAAAACTTGTTTGCAGGATGTAAGGAAATACTTTTTCAGTGTAAGAGTAGTTGATAATTGGAATTGGCTAAGCGAGGAGGTAGTTAATGCTATCTCAATCCATAGTTTTAAGGACAGGTACGATAAGTATCACTAAGTCTAAAAATGGAACCGATGAGGAGACGGGAAGATACGAGCTTTGGGCTCTTTCCCGTAAACACAATTAGGTAATCACAATTAGGTAATCACACACACACACACACACACACACACACACATATATATATATATATATATATATATATATATATATATATATATATATATATATATATATATATATATATATATATATATATATATATATATATACACATGTCTACATATCGCAGTAATATAAATAAGTGCACAGATGAATAGAGGTTAGCTACGGAGTAAAAATAAAGCGAAGGAGTGCTGAGATCTTCTAGACTGTATTTTAGTCCATCTTCAGAGCATCTTCAGTTGCTCTGAAGATGAACTAAATTGCAGTCTGAAAGATCTCAGCACTCTGTCACTTCATTTTTCCTTCATAGCTAACCTCTCTTCATATATATATATATATATATATATATATATATATATATATATATATATATATATATATATATATATATATATATATATATATATATATATATATATATATATATATATTATATATATTTATATGACCCCTGTTTTTGCATTTGCAATATTCTTGTGTATGTAGAGAGCTTCTAGACTTTGCAGACGTCGAAAATACGAAGATATTACATACAGGAAAAACATTTTCGACGTCTGCAAATTCTAGAATCTCTCTACATACACAAGTTAGTTCCTTCTATGAATGTGCAAACGCCAAATTGTATTACTCTACCAACTCTGAAAGTAAAGAGCAGAGGCCAGAGATAAGGATGCTTGGGGTCCATCCTCCAACAACTCTGGAAATTTCTCAGAGATACTGAATATTTCTGGTGAATACAAACTAAAGGTGGATATTAGATATCATATATAACCTCCATCCACTACCAACTAGATAATCATTTGATAATGTACGAAGCTGTACGAAACGTTATGAATCCATTTAAATTTTCCGACTTATTACATAGTCTCAACAAGAATGAAATAGTTACTGTAAGAACTTTAGAAAAGTTAAACAAGAAAATTGCAAATGCAAAAACAGGGGTCATATTCAACAAAATATGTATAAAAGAAAATTTACTGCCAATATATATATATATATATATATATATATATATATATATATATATATATATATATATATATATATATATATATATATATATATATATATGAATCTGCGTATGTGCGCATACAGTAAGACTAAGCATCCAGTATTGCGCATCCAGTGTGTTCTATATACAACAGGTATAAAATGGCAAAGAGTAATCCTACATGTTGGCAATAAGTTGGTTGGGTCGGTCGTGAGGGTAGGGTTGGGTATCTCTGTCGGGCGTCTATCAATTAATGCTGTTACTGTAGATTAGATTAAATTCATCAAGAGTAAAAACATTACTGACAGGCGTGTTATTTCGGTGTAGAGTTTATTACGTTAATGTTGTGGATTCCCTCATTAATGCAAACGATCCCCTCATCAGCCTCTGACAGTTTTCAAATACGACCTGACACTGATCGCCAAAAGTCACACATTCCCCGATCCCCCCCAACTTTATCCTCTCCCCTCGCCCAAGAGGGATGCGGCACGTAACTCCATCCCCCGCTACCCAAGAACTCTCCCCCTGCACCTCCCCAAACGCAAAATTTGCAATGTTTATTATACACCCGGACGAGGCATAGAACATTTCTGACAAATGCGCAGGTAGCTCTGAGTGTGCGAACATGGTCAAAGGAGACCTCTTGTTTTTACTCCTGTTTGGGACACAGTTGGAAATTTGGCTTATTCATCTGTTACCACAAGACTCTTGGGATCATATCCTTGCGGAAGTAGGTCAAAAAGACTGACTGTCAGAAAAATATAAGACTGACTGTCAGTAAGATATAAAGTCTGCCCAAAACCTGAAAATTATTTCTAACATCCTCTAAGACAACACCCGCGGTAAGTGGAGGTACAGATGGAATATTTGTATTTGTCACAAAGTACTGTTCATCCATCACACCATGCACATGATAAGCATGTTCTATCAAAATAGCAATTCTTACATTTCCATAAATATTCAGTACATACTAAATATTGGCACTCATGAGGGTAACAGATATAATGTGTTCAAGGAAATGTATGACCACTTTGTTTCTGACGGGGTGGGGGCAAGATAGCACCCGAAATTTTCGCCTTGAAAGGAAACTACGGTTACTTTAAGAATACTTTGAACATAATAAAATTCTCTCTCTCTCTCTCTCTCTCTCTCTCTCTCTCTCTCTCTCTCTCTGCTTTTCCTAATATATGTTAATGATTTACCTCAATTGATAAGAGATTGCCTACTTGTTATGTATGCTGATGACACCCAGATTATGCTTACTGGTGACACTGATAGAATTCCTGAAATCTTAGAAAGGGCTGAAAATATATTAAACTATGTCAAAAGTTATTTTAACAGTAATGGTCTCTTACTGAACGAAAATAAAACTAAATTCTTTATTTTTGGATCAAATCAGTAACTGTCCCGCATTCCTGAGAACATCAGTA
>JAXCGZ010006589.1:0-15000 GCA_037179515.1 Halocaridina rubra
CAACATGGTAGGGGAGACTTGAAGAAAATAAGGCTAGGGTTGTAGACCTGATAAGAAAGCTTGGAGTAGTTTGTGGTCCTGAGGATATTGTAAACACACCAACTAGGTAAATATTCGAGGGAAGGAATGCCGAGACCAACAAAAGTAACCTTTGAGAGAGGGGAAACATGTAGGGAAATATTGTTGAGAAAAAAAAGTCTAAAAGACCTTCAAGAATTCAAAGAAGTGTTCATTAGACGATACAGAACACAGGAAGAGATGGGAAAGATAAAAAACTTGTTGCAAGAGACAAGAAGGTTAAATGATGAAAGAAATGAAGAAGAGAAGAAAAATTTTCGTCACAGAGTTCTTCCAGAGAAAGGGGATATAAAGAAGATAATGACAGAAGATCAGGGGATGGGGCCTCATTAAGATTGTTATACACAAATGCTGATGGATTAGCTGGTAAGGCAGTAGAATTAAAAGATAGGATTCACAACAGTAAGGCAGATATAGTAGCAATTACAGAGACTAAGTTGAGTGAGGACATAAACAGTGTCACAGTTTTTCCTAAGGGCTTCAGAATACTAAGGGTTGAAAGATCTGAGAGGACTGGTGGAGGGATAGCACTGCTCATAAGTGAGAGGATTCAAGTTGAAGAAATAAACTTGGCTATAGAAAGTGAGTTCAAGGAATTTCTTGTTGCTCGCATAAATACTGGGTCAGAGAGCATTATAATAACTGTTGTATACAACCCACCAAGGAAACAAAATAGGCTTGAAGTTTATGAGGAAAGTCATATAGGTACTATTGAAATCATAAACTCAGTTGTTAACATGGCACGGGAAAAAAAATGTAGGATTTTGATTATGGGAGACTTTAATCATAAAGAGATAGATTGGATAAATCTTGACCCACACAGTGGTGAGGACTCATTCGGGGCAAGATTCCTAGATTGCGTACAAGGGAATTTCCTACACCAACATGTAATGGAACCAACAAGGGCCAGGGGTGGGGATGAGCCATCACTACTTGATCTAGTGTTCACAGATAATGTGTTGGATATTGAAAAAATTGAGTATGAACCACCAATTGGAAAGAGTGACCACTGTGTGTTGTTGATGGAGTATATCATTGAAGATATTCTTCCTGAGAGTAGAGGCACTGAGGACTTGAGGAGGAACTATCCGAAAGGAGATTACATCAAAATGAATGAGCTTTTTGCAATTATTGACTGGAGAACCTTATTTTACAACAAATCTGTACAAGAAATGTATGACATCTTTTGTGAGAAACATGGGAAGATAGTAGATTGCTGCATACCTGTCACCAAAGTAGGTGTAATTGATTCCAGAGAGAAATGGTTCGATAATGGGTGTAAAACAGCTAAGGAGTGGAGAGACAAATGCTGGAAAAGGTATAGGAGGAGAAAAAACATAAATGCCTGGCAAACTTACAAAAGAGCAAGAAATGACTACCTAAGTAAAAGGAGAGAGGCAGAGAGAGACTATGAGAGGGACATCACCAGGAAGGCTAAAGAAAATCCCAAGCTTTTCCACAGCTTTATCAGAGGAAAACTGAAGGTAAAAGAACAGGTTTTAAGGCTAAAGAGAGCGGATGGAAGCATCACTGAGACGGATGAAGAGATCTGCAAAGAATTGAACAAGGAGTTTCAGTCAGTATTTACAGTAGAAAATACCCCACCCCCTCAGATTGCAGTGATAGAAGTTCAAGGGCCGGTATTAGAGAACATCAACCTTACAGCTACAGAGGTATGCAAAGCGCTGATGGATTTAGATGTTCATAAAGCTACAGGTCCTGATGACATATCCCCTCATGTGCTTAAAAATGCGCAAACACAATATCAGTGGCACTAAGTATCACATTTAAGGAGTCACTGGAGTCGGGGGAGATTCCAAGATGCTGGAAACAAGCAAATGTGATACCTATCTTCAAAAAGGGAAGGAGGGATACGGCTCTGAACTATAGACCAGTTTCTTTGACCAGCATAGTTTGCAAAGTTATGGAGAAACTACTAAGGAAACATATCTCTCTTCACTTGGAATCCTTCAACTTTTTGTCAGTGAGGCAACATGGCTTCAGAGAAGGTAGATCAACAGTAACAAACTTATGAGAATTTTATGATGAGGTAAGCCAAATCTTACAGGAAATAGAGGGCTGGGCAGATTGCATATTCCTAGACTTCCAGAAAGCATTTGACACTGTTCCACATGGGAGACTTATTAGGAAACTGCAATCAATGGCTAGAATAGGTGGAAATGTTTTGGAATGGATAAAAACTTACTTAGAAGGAAGGGAACAGAGGGTTAGAGTAAGACACTCAGTGTCTGAATGGAGAAGAGTTAGTAGTGGAGTTCCACAGGGTTCAGTTTTAGGGCCACTTTTGTTCCTTGTATATGTAAATGACCTACCAGAGTCTGTAAATTCATTCATGAATATGTTTGCAGATGATGCAAAGATTGTGAAGAAAGTAAGAAACGAGAACAATGGTAGAGAACTTCAGGAGGATCTAAATAATCTGCATGAGTGGTCAGAAAAGTGGCTAATGAAATTCAATACTTCAAAATGTAAGGTAATGAGAATGGGTACAAGTTCAAGAAGGCCCAAGCTTGACTACTCGGTGGCTGGAGTACAACTTCAAGAGACAGAAAATGAGAGAGATCTAGGAGTAAACATACTGGCAGATTTGTCTCCAGAAATACATATAAATGGCATAGTAAGGGCAGCATATGCATTCTTATCAAATGTAAGGGTAGCCTTCAGGCACATGGACAAGGAAATGTTCAGAAATATTTATGTAACCTATGTGAGGCCAAAACTCGAATATGCAGCCCCCTTTTGGAATCTGCACTTGAAAAAGCATATAGCTAAGCTTGAAAAAGTTCAAAGACATGCCACGAAACTGGTGCCAGAAATACGCAATCTCAGTTATGATGAGAGGTTGAGGGAATTAGACTTACCATCACTCAAAGCTAGAAGATTGAGGGGGGATATGGTGACAGTCTTTAAATTCCTTCATGGTTATGATAGAGTGGATAGGGATCGATATTTTGATATGGCTGGCTCTAGAACTAGAGGTCATAGTTTGAAGCTTCGTAAGAAAACTTGTTTACAGGATGTAAAGAAATACTTTTTCAGTGTAAGAGTAGTTGCTAATTGGAATTGGCTAAGCGAGGAGGTAGTTAATGGTATCTCAATCCATAGTTTTAAGGACAGGTATGATAAGTATCACTAAGTATAAAATGGAACCGATCAGGAGACGGGAAGATACAAGCTTTGGGCTCTTTCCCGTAAACACAATTAGGTAATCACAATTAGGTAATCACACACAGTTTTTAAGTGAAGATGTGTCTTACCAGAAAAGAGATAAATTGAGTCACTAAATAGCACTTATATGGAGATATAAAAATTCTGTGTGAAGCTTAAATAGAAGTTTTTCTCTTTTTTTTCCTCTTTCTCTTCTTCTTTCCATATTCTGTGAGAGGGAGAACATAGAAATGAGGCCATCTCTGTCCCAAACCTCCCCCATCCATGGGTCGGTAGGAGGGGTAGCCATTAGGAGACTTAAACAGAAAATCAAGAATTTAGAGGCAATGGTTATAAGCCTTGATGAAAAAATTCGGAATATGGATGGAGAAATGAAAGAGAATGAAGCACTCAGAGAGCAAATAAGATCTTTGGAGGAAGCAAATAAAGCACAAGGGCAGGAGAGAAAGGGACTAGAAAAAAGAATAAAAAAGCTGGAAGGGGAAAAGAGTCAACTAGAATCTAGAATTTCTAAACAAGAAGATAAAAACAAACAGCTGAATGACAACCTAAAGGAATTAGATGTTAGTTCACTGCTCTCTTCTGAGAGAGACGAGATTGCTGCTTTGAATGTCCAGATTAAGGAAAACATTGAACAGTTCAGAAAAGAGTTCCAGGAGCTGAATATGGAAAATGATGCCATGAAAACTTCCTTTGCTGATGCACTAAAGGGGAATGTGGCAGTAAAAGAGGCTGTAAAGGTGGTGGCACTGGAAAACATACAAACAGTTGACCATAAAGAGACAGCAATCAAAAAAATTAAAGACGTTGTGATGGAAAGGGCAAACCCACTCATCAGACAGGCACTTGATAAGGAGAAGACAGTGGTAATCTCAGGCATAAGCGAATCCCAGGAGCCAACATGGCAGGGGAGACTTGAAGAAAATAAAGCTAGGGTTGTAGACCTGATAAGAAAGATTGGAGTAGTATGTGGTCCTGAGGATATTGTAAACATACACCAACTAGGTAAATATTCGAGGGAAGGAAAGCCGAGACCAACAAAAGTAACCTTTGAGAGAGGAAACATGTAGGGAAATATTGTTGAGAAAAAAAAGTCCAAAAGACCTTCAAGAATTCAAAGAAGTGTTTATTAGACGATACAGAACACAGGAAGAGATGGGAAAGATAAAAAACTTGTTGCAAGAGGCAAGAAGGTTAAATGATGAAAGAAATGAAGAAGAGAAGAAAAATTTTAATTAAAGAGTTCTTCCAGACAAAGGGGAGATATAGAAGATAATGACAGAAGATCAGGGGATGGGGCCTCATTAAGATTGTTATACACAAATGCTGATGGATTAGCTGGTAAGGCAGTAGAATTAAAAGATAGGATTCACAACAGTAAGGCAGATATAGTAGCAATTACAGAGACTAAGTTGAGTGAAGACATAAACAGTGTCACAGTTTTTCCTAAGGGCTTCAGAATACTAAGGGTTGAAAGATCTGAGAGGACTGGTGGAGGGATAGCACTGCTCATAAGTGAGAGGATTCAAGTTGAAGAAATAAACTTGGCTATAGAAAGTGAGTTCAAGGAATTTCTTGTTGCTCGCATAAATACTGGGTCAGAGAGCATTATAATAACTGTTGTATACAACCCACCAAGGAACCAAAATAGGCTTGAAGTTTATGAGGAAAGTCATGTAGATACTATTGAAGTCATAAACTCAGTTGTTAACATGGCACGGGAAAAAAAATGTAGGATTTTGATTATGGGAGACTTTAATCATAAAGAGATAGATTGGATAAATCTTGACCCACACAGTGGTGAGGACTCATTCGGGGCAAGATTCTCTGATTGCGTACAAGGGAATTTCCTACACCAACATGTAATGGAACCAACAAGGGCCAGGGGTGGGGATGAGCCATCACTACTTGATCTAGTGTTCACAGATAATGTGTTGGATATTGAAAAAATTGAGTATGAACCACCAATTGGAAAGAGTGACCACTGTGTGTTGTTGATGGAGTATATCATTGAAGATATTCTTCCTGAGAGTAGAGGCACTGAGGACATGAGGAGGAACTATCCGAAAGGAGATTACATCAAAATGAATGAGCTTTTTGCAGTTCTTGACTGGAGAACTTTACTTTACAACAAATCTGTACAAGAAATGTATGACATCTTTTGTTAGAAATATGGGAAGATAGTAGATTGCTGCATACCTGTCACCAAAGTAGGTGTAATTCATGCCAGAGAGAAATGGTTCGATAATGGGTGTAAAAGAGCTAAGGAGTGGAGAGACAAATGCTGGAAAAGGTATAGGAGGAGAAAAAGCATAAATGCCTGGCAAACCTACAAAAGAGCAAGAAATGACTACCTAAGTAAAAGGAGAGAGGCAGAGAGAGACTATGAGAGGGACATCACCAGGAAGGCTAAAGAAAATCCCAAGCTTTTCCACAGCTTTATCAGAGGAAAACTGAAGGTAAAAGAACAGGTTTTAAGGCTAAAGAGAGCGGATGGAAGCATCACTGAGACGGATGAAGAGATCTGCAAAGAATTGAACAAGGAGTTTCAGTCAGTATTTACAGTAGAAAATACCCCACCCCCTCAGATTGCAGTGATAAAAGCTCAAGGGCCGGTATTAGAGAACATCAACATTACAGCCACAGAGGTATGCAAAGCGCTGATGGATTTAGATGTTCATAAAGCTACAGGTCCTGATGACATATCCCCTCATGTGCTTAAAAAATGCGCAAACTCAATATCAGTGGCACTAAGTATCATATTTAAAAAGTCACTGGAGTCAGGGGAGATTCCAAGATGCTGGAAACAAGCAAATGTGATACCTATATTCAAAAAGGGAAGGAGGGATAAGGCTCTGAACTATAGACCAGTTTCCTTGACCAGCATAGTTTGCAAAGTTATGGAGAAACTACTAAGGAAACATATCTCTCTTCACTTAGAATCCTTCAACTTTTTATCAGTGAGGCAACATGGCTTCAGAGAAGGTAGATCAACAGTAACAAACTTATTAGAATTTTATGATGAGGTAAGCCAAATCTTACAGGAAAGAGAGGGCTGGGCAGATTGCATATTCCTAGACTTCCAGAAAGCGTTTGACACTGTTCCACATGGGAGACTTATTAGGAAGCTGCAATCAATGGCTAGAATAGGTGGAAATGTTTTGGAATGGATAAAAACTTACTTAGAAGGAAGGGAACAGAGGGTTAGAGTAAGACACTCAGTGTCTGAATGGAGAAGAGTTAGTAGTGGAGTTCCACAGGGTTCAGTTTTAGGGCCACTTTTGTTCCTTGTATATGTAAATGACCTACCAGAGTCTGTAAATTCATTCATGAATATGTTTGCAGATGATGCAAAGATTGTGAAGAAAGTAAAAAACGAGAACAATGGTAGAGAACTTCAGGAGGATCTAAATAATCTGCATGAGTGGTCAGAAAAGTGGCTAATGAAATTCAATACTTCAAAATGTAAGGTAATGAGAATGGGTACAAGTGCAAGAAGGTCCAAGCTTGACTACTCGGTGGCTGGAGTTCAAGAGACAGAAAATGAGAGAGATCTAGGAGTAAACATACTGGCAGATTTGTCTCCAGAAATACATATAAATGGCGTAGTAAGGGCAGCATATGCATTCTTATCAAATGTAAGGGTAGCCTTCAGGCACATGGACAAGGAAATGTTCAGAAATATTTATGTAACCTATGTGAGGCCAAAACTCGAATATGCAGCCCCCTTTTGGAATCCACACTTGAAAAAGCACATAGCTAAGCTTGAAAAAGTTCAAAGACATGCCACGAAACTGGTGCCAGAAATACGCAATCTCAGTTATGATGAGAGGCTGAGGGAATTAGACTTACCATCACTCGAAGCTAGAAGATTGAAGGGGGATATGGTGACAGTCTTTAAATTCCTTCATGGTTATGATAGAGTGGATAGGGATCGATATTTTGATATGGCTGGCTCTAGAACTAGAGGTCATAGTTTGAAGCTTCATAAGAAAACTTGTTTGCAGGATGTAAGGAAATACTTTTTCAGTGTAAGAGTAGTTGCTAATTGGAATTGGCTAAGCGAGGAGGTAGTTAATGGTATCTCAATCCATAGTTTTAAGGACAGGTATGATAAGTATCACTAAGTACATAATGGAACCGATGAGGAGACGGGAAGATACAAGCTTTGGGCTCTTTCCCGTAAACACAATTAGGTAATCACAATTAGGTAATCACACACACACACACACACACACACACACACACACACACACACACACACACACACACACACACACACACACACACACACACACACACACACCACACACACACACACACACAGATCTAGGAGTAAACATACAGGTAGATTTGTCTCCAGAAATACATATAAATGGCATAGTAAGGGCAGTATATGCATTCTTATCAAATGTAAGGGTAGCCTTCAGGCACATGGACAAGGGAATGTTCAGAAATATTTATGTAACCTATGTGAGGTCAAAACTCGAATATGCAGGCCCCTTTTGAAATCCGCACTTGAAAAAGCACATAGCTAAGCTTGAAAAAGTTCAAAGACATGCCACGAAACTGGTGCCAGAAATACGCAATCTCAGTTATGATGAGAGGCTGAGGGAATTAGACTTACCATCACTCGAAGCTAGAAGATTGAGGGGGGATATGGTGACAGTCTTTAAATTCCTTCATGGTTATGATAGAGTGGATAGGGATCGATATTTTGATATGGCTGGCTCTAGAACTAGAGGTCATAGTTTGAAGCTTCGTAAGAAAACTTGTTTGCAGGATGTAAGGAAATACTTTTTCAGTGTAAGAGTAGTTGCTAATTGGAATTGGCTAAGCGAGGAGGTAGTTAATGCTATCTCAATCCATAGTTTTAAGGACAGGTATGATAAGTATCACTAAGTACAAAATGGAACCGATCAGGAGACAGAAAGATACGAGCTTTGGGCTCTTTCCCGTAAACACAATTAGGTAATCACAATTAGGTAATCACACACACACACACACACACACACACACACACACACACACACACACACACACACACACACACACACACACACACACACACACACACACACACGTGCAGTCACACAGATCTAGGAGTAAATATACAGGTAGATTTGTCTCCAGAAATACATATAAATGGCATAGTAAGGGCAGCATATGCATTCTTATTAAATGTAAGGGTAGCCTTCAGGTACATGGACAAGGGAATGTTCAGAAATATTTATGTAACCTATGTGAGGCCAAAACTCGAATATGCAGCCCCCTTTTGAAATCCGCACTTGAAAAAGCACATAGCTAAGCTTGAAAAAGTTCAAAGACATGCCACGAAACTGTTGCCAGAAATACGCAATCTCAGTTATGATGAGAGGCTGAGGGAATTAGACTTACCATCACTTGAAGCTAGAAGATTGAGGGGGGATATGGTGACAGTCTTTAAATTCCTTCATGGTTATGATAGAGTGGATAGGGATCGATATTTTGATATGGCTGGCTCTAGAACTAGAGGTCATAGTTTGAAGCTTCATAAGAAAACTTGTTTGCAGGATGTAAGGAAATACTTTTTCAGTGTAAGAGTAGTTGCTAATTGGAATTGGCTAAGCGAGGAGGTAGTTAATGCTATCTCAATCCATAGTTTTAAGGACAGGTATGATAAGTATCACTAAGTACAAAATGGAACCGATGAGGAGACGGGAAGATACGAGCTTTGGGCTCTTTCCCGTAAACACAATTTGGTAATCACAATTAGATAATCACACACACACACACACACACACACATACACACACACACACACACACACACACACACACACACACACACACACACACACACACACACACACACACACACACACACACACACACACACACACACACGTTCAGTCACACAGATCTAGGAGTAAATATACAGGTAGATTTGTCTCCAGAAATACATATAAATGGCATAGTAAGGGCAGCATATGCATTCTTATTAAATGTAAGGGTAGCCTTCAGGTACATGGTCAAGGGAATGTTCAGAAATATTTATGTAACCTATGTGAGGCCAAAACTCGAATATGCAGCCCCCTTTTGAAATCCGCACTTGAAAAAGCACATAGCTAAGCTTGAAAAAGTTCAAAGACATGCCACGAAACTGGTGCCAGAAATACGCAATCTCAGTTATGATGAGAGGCTGAGGGAATTAGACTTACCATCACTCGAAGCTAGAAGATTGAGGGGGGATATGGTGACAGTCTTTAAATTCCTTCATGGTTATGATAGAGTGGATAGGGATCGATATTTTGATATGGCTGGCTCTAGAACTAGAGGTCATAATTTGAAGCTTCATAAGAAAACTTGTTTGCAGGATGTAAGGAAATACTTTTTCAGTGTAAGAGTAGTTGCTAATTGGAATTGGCTAAGCGAGGAGGTAGTTAATGCTATCTCAATCCATAGTTTTAAGGACAGGTATGATAAGTATCACTAAGTACAAAATGGAACCGATGAGGAGACGGGAAGATACGAGCTTTGGGCTCTTTCCCGTAAACACAATTAGGTAATCACAATTAGGTAATCACACACACACACACACACACACACACACACACACACACACGCACACACACACACACACAGATCTAGGAGTAAACATACAGGTAGATTTGTCTCCAGAAATACATATAAATGGCATAGTAAGGGCAGCATATGCATTCTTATCAAATGTAAGGGTAGCCTTCAGGTACATGGACAAGGGAATGTTCAGAAATATTTATGTAACCTATGTGAGGCCAAAACTCGAATATGCAGCCCCCCTTTTGAAATCCGCACTTGAAAAAGCACATAGCTAAGCTTGAAAAAGTTCAAAGACATGCCACGAAACTGGTGCCAGAAATACGCAATCTCAGTTATGATGAGAGGCTGAGGGAATTAGACTTACCATCACTCGAAGCTAGAAGATTGAGGGGGGATATGGTGACAGTCTTTAAATTCCTTCATGGTTATGATAGAGTGGATAGGGATCGATATTTTGATATGGCTGGCTCTAGAACTAGAGGTCATAGTTTGAAGCTTCGTAAGAAAACTTGTTTGCAGGATGTAAGGAAATACTTTTTCAGTGTAAGAGTAGTTGCTAATTGGAATTGGCTAAGCGAGGAGGTAGTTAATGCTATCTCAATCCATAGTTTTAAGGACATGTATGATAAGTATCACTAAGTACAAAATGGAACCGATTAGGAGACGGGAAGATACGAGCTTTGGGCTCTTTCCCGTAAACACAATTAGGTAATCACACACACACACACACACACACACACACACACACACACACACACACACACACACACACACACACACACACACACACACACACACACACACACACGTGCAGTCACACAGATCTAGGAGTAAACATACAGGTAGATTTGTCTCCAGATATACATATAAATGGCATAGTAAGGGCAGCATATGCATTCTTATCAAATGTAAGGGTAGCCTTCAGGCACATGGACAAGGGAATGTTCAGAAATATTTATGTAACCTATGTGAGGCCAAAACTCGAATATGCAGGCCCCTTTTGAAATCAGCTCTTGAAAAAGCACATAGCTAAGCTTGAAAAAGTTCAAAGACATGCCACGAAACTGGTGCCAGAAATACGCAATCTCAGTTATGATGAGAGGCTGAGGGAATTAGACTTACCATCACTCGAAGCTAGAAGATTGAGGGGGGATATGGTGACAGTCTTTAAATTCCTTCATGGTTATGATAGAGTGGATAGGGATCGATATTTTGATATGGCTGGCTCTAGAACTAGAGGTCATAGTTTGAAGCTTCGTAAGAAAACTTGTTTGCAGGATGTAAGGAAATACTTTTTCAGTGTAAGAGTAGTTGCTAAATGGAATTGGCTAAGCGAGGAGGTAGTTAATGCTATCTCAATCCATAGTTTTAAGGACAGGTATGATAAGTATCACTAAGTACAAAATGGAACCGATGAGGAGACGGGAAGATACGAGCTTTGGGTTCTTTCCCGTAAACACAATTAGGTAATCACAATTAGGTAATCACACACATACATGCATGCACACGTGAAGATGAGGTAAGAGAGAGAGAGAGAGAGAGAGAGAGAGAGAGAGAGAGAGAGAGAGAGAGAGAGAGAGAGAGAGAGAGAGAGAGAGAGAGAGAGAGAGAGATGGTTTAGTTTAGCTTAATTTAGTTTTTCTTTATTTCTTATTTTCAAAACATAATATTATAATATCTACAAACATATTGAGGAAAATAATTAATTTTGCATAATAAAAGAACTACCATCATCGTTAAATATGCTAAACATACCTGTTAGTCTTATAAAAAGTGCATATATAAATAATAGCTTTAAAAGGAAAAAATATAATGTTCAACAAAGAATAAAAATTAAATAAAACCTGAAATACATTGAGAAGAGTAGAACTGATTGCAAAAACCCTAATAAAATAGCAAAAGTTAGACTAAAAGTGCAAACCAATATAGTTATATAATGAAAAGTATTGATAAAATCATTTAGCTCATATATACATACACACAACTTCCCATATATATACATATGTTATAAAATAAATATATATTTACACTCATATACTAAAAAAACACAAAGAAAAGGAAAACTTTACACATTAAAGCATGAACTGAGATAAAACAACAAGATTCACAAACAAATACAAATTAAAATGCAAAATACAAACACTAAGTAAAAGAAGTTACGACTTAATCTATAAAATATACCTAAAATAATTAAAAACATTCTTAAAAAATATTCTTAAACACAACCTAAAAATAATAACCGTCTCAAGCTTAAAAAAATTAAATCAAATAAATATTCACACCATTTAACTCAGAAATATAATTTCATGTGGTTCTCTTAGCTGAGGCTCGTGGTTTTGAACAAACCAAATCCTAGCTAGTAGAGCACCTCTATCATTGCTTATTAATGAACTAACATCGTACTTTGCTTCAAGTGTCCGATATAGGTCTCTAAAAAAAAAAAGAACTGATGATATTGCCAAGGAAGCGGTAATATTGTCAAAGAAAAGGCAAGAATGTCTTAAAATTTCCAATCACGTAAACAGTTTGATTTTGTTTATATAATGTTTAAATGAAATTAGTTGGGATTCTTGACAGGCATACTGCTTGCTCTCATGACAGGATAGTCCAAAAGATTCTTGATAGCTTTTTGATAGACTACAGCAAACTGTCTCAAACAACTTTATGACACTGTTGTTAAACCACAACCCTGCCCCATAAATCTGCAGGCAGTAAGTTGTATATAAAAACAACTTTTCTTCTGTACATGCAGAGCTGAATTTCCTGAATGATACTATTAAACTCCTTATAAATAGTGTTCACTGAACGATTAATATCATCTGCATTGTTTAAAGTATTATTAATTATAAAACCAAAACATTTATAACTTTCAACAAGGGTTAGTCTTTCTTAACTTATATATTCTTTTTTTTCTTCAAATCAATATTACTTTAACTAGGACTAAAAATCATGCATTTAGATTTTAATACATTAAATTTCAAATTCAATTTGTTGGCTTCGTAATATGTTTCGTCGATTAATGCCTGAAGACTTGTAGCTGATGGGGCTAGTAGTAAAATATCATCAGCATAAGCTACTACATTGCACAGTATAATACCCACTTTACAACAGAGAGTCGTATTTGATTTTTGTTTATTAGTATTAAAGAATCAATATAATGCGAGGATAACAATCCCTATAAAATTCCTCCTTGCCGGACACCATTACAGATCCTCCATTCTTCAGATAGATGAGGCCTAAACCGTACATTTGTCATTTGATTACAATATATATGTTTGATAACTCTCGCATAGATAGATGGAATATTTTTTCTGATAATGTTTCAAAGTACGATAACCGATGCTGTCAAAGGTTTGACTTATATCTATTAAGCAAGCATATACACAAAAATTTGGTTTTGTATAATTTAAAACTTTTTTCTTTTAAATCGAAGCAAGCAGTGGTTATCGAATAACCTGGTCCAAATCCATGCCGTCTATCATCCATATCTACAGTCATATATCTTATGCAATATTCATTCAATTTAAAAACAACTGAAGAAGTTATTATTGGCCTGCAATATTCTGAGCTGTTTAAATCATCTATTAAGAGTTCGGGGGGAAAATACGAATGCTTAATACAAGAGGAAAATAAGTTTGCTAAAATCTGAGTACACAAAAAAAATTGCAAATGATTAGAATGAATGCCGTCATGACCCAAAGTATGTTTCATTACATTTATTGCTTTAGAAATGTCATATGTAGAAAAATCTTTAATGACTAAATGATTATTACATAAATGATCTCCAGCAACAGAAAATAATTCAGTATCAAAATAGCCTTTGTTATGCCTTTCCAGAACTGCTCTGGATTTTGCAGAAAATATTTCAGCAATAACCTTTGGGTTTGATTCTTTATCTATATTTTGCTTAACATTTTCCAAAACTCTTTGCAATCTTTATTCTTCAAACTGGTGAGTAATTTTTCATTTCTAATGTTTTCCTCATTTTTCCTGCAATTTTTAAAGCATTTCTGAATTCACTTCGAGAATTTCTCATATCTGCATGAACTGCATTACCATTAAGGCTAAAAAAATCAAAATAATTCCAGGTTGGAAAGATTACGTAAAAGCACTCTATGGCACTGTTAGACAAATGTTCTCACGTTTGTCGTGTTCATGGCTTAAACACTCCAAACGTGAGAACTTTTTTCAAGAAGAACCATAAAGTGCTTTTACGTAATCTTTCCACCCTAGAATTATTTTTAATTTTTTTTAGCCTTATTTACTGTAAATTCATTAGTTGAAGCAAGGAAAGTCGATTTTATAGCTTTAAATATATATATATATATATATATATATATATATATATATATATATATATATATATATATATATATATATATATATATATATATTTTATATATATATATATATATATATATATATATATATATATATATATATATATATATATATATATATATATATATATATATATATATATATATATATATATATATATATATTCAATACATCTGAAGTGATTACTACCATTACTATTCTCGGTTGAACACAAGAAGACTTCGCTATCTATTTTATTCATATTGAACATCATATCATCAAATCTCTGTTTTATATATTCTAAATTTGTCTCAGACATTTTAGACCACTCGACTAATTTGTCACAATAACCCTTGGGTTCATAATCAGCATTAGCGTGGATGGGAAGGATTGAGAACCTATATAAAAGCTTAAGGGAAATAATCATATAACTAATAAAGCCGCATTATAGTTACCATATACATACGACAACAACACTTCAGTTTGTCTTGGACATGAAATGTGATCAAATCAACTTGTAGAGTCTTTACTTGGACAAAGGCACTTAAAAGTATCAGGAGGTAGTTGTTGATCAAATGCAACATAATGAATTGATTAATACAAAGAGTTTTTTTTCTTCCACAAAATCTATTCTTATCAGGGTCTGTATTAAAATATCCTTCGCTCATTACTTTGTTAAAATTTTGCTCTCTACCTACAACCTCAATTTTAGCTAACATGTGTCAATAATTAATTACAGCATCATGAGTCTGCGAGTCACATGGACAGTGTACATTTAATATCAAACTGTAATAATTATTATTCTTAAAGATTATTCCAATAACTGTATCATACTTTAATAAGGGCGTTATAT
>JAXCGZ010006590.1:0-5000 GCA_037179515.1 Halocaridina rubra
AGATAGATTTTTACGGGCTCATAACCAGTCTTCAGAGGATGAGATTTTCGTTTATCACATTCAGAGAAAAGAAACTTCTCAGCAATGTATATCAGCTGTAATTTACAGGTTAAGGAATTAACTTTGGCATGTGAGATTCCAGTTTGGTAATCTACAAAATTTCGTGTGACTTGGAAGGAAATCAGAGAATAAAAATCCATAAGATTTATCCAGTAACGAATGTAACTAATTCTCGAAAATAAACCAATTTGCTTGACCCACGAGCTTTACCATACACTATCCCTCACCTTGTTGTGCTAGATGAATTCCTGTGAAGATGCCACGTAATTAAGATTTGAAATAAACTTAGACTACCCAGGCGAGATGTTGCCTCTGGGCAGTCTCGGCGCCAAAAAAAAGCGTCTCCTTGTTCCTCCTGGTGAGTTCATCTGTAGGATACATTTCTAGAGCAGTAATTGGCTCTGATATCATTTTAAGGACTATTTTAGTGGTGGTCCCTGGCAGGCAATTATAGCAGAGATGCAAGGGAGAGACAGTAATTTTAGGTGCAACAAGTGGAAGCAAATAAAATAAAACGAGAATAATAATGAAAAGTTAGGTTACTGGTTTTAATCTCTCTTAATTTTCTTGGCTCGTAGCAGACAGAAAAATAGGAGCAGCCTCTATATCGGGGCTATACTTCTACACGTACAAGAAGAGTGAACAAGGTATATTTAGAATTAGCTATAAGCTAAAATACAAATTGCAAATAATCATAATCTGCGAAAGTCAAGAAGTGGGAATTAATTTTTTTAGTTAGAAAATAACAGTTATGTTAAAGGGAATTATTTTTTTAGTTAGAAAATAACAGTTATGTTACTAATTTATTTAATAAGGCATCTAACAGCCTCTGTTGACATTGAGCGAAACACTCTGTCACACACACATATATATATATATATATATATATATATATATATATATATATATATATATATATATATATATATATATATATATATATATATATATATATATATATATATATATATATATATATATATATATATATATATATATATATATATATATATATATATATATATATATATATATATATATATATATATATATATATATATATATATATATATATATATATGTATATATATATGTATATATATATATATATATATATATATATATATATATATATATATATATATATATATATATATATATATATATATATATATATATATATATATATATATATATATATATATATATATATATATATATATATATATATATATATATATATATATATATATATATATATATATATATATATATATATATATATATATATATATATATATATATATATATATATATATATATATATATATATATATATATATATATATATATATATATATATATATATATATATATATATATATATACATATACACATATATATATATATATATATATATATATATATATATATATATATATATACATATATATATATATATATATATATATATATATATATATATATATATATATATATATATATATATATATATATATATATATATATATATATATATATATATATATATATATATATATATATATATATATATATATATATATATATATATATATATATATATATATATATATATATATATATATATATATATATATATATATATATATATATATATATATATATATATATATATATATATATATATATATATATATATATATATATATATATATATATATATATATATATATATATATATATATATATATATATATATATATATATATATATATATATATATATATATATATATATATATATATATATATATATATATATATATATATATATATATATATATATATATATATATATATATATATATACATATACACACACATATATATATATATATATATATATATATATATATATATATATATATATATATATATATATATATATATATATATATATATATATATATATATATATATATATATATATATATATATATATATATATATATATTTATATATATAGTTGTTCCGGTTTTACATAACGGACTTCTTCTTGCGAAGGATTCGTTTTGGCAGCTGTAATCGTTACCCCGAGAGCATGCCCTTGCTATCCTCAAACCGTGACAGGGCGCGAACCCTCGACCTGACGCCTCAGAGTCGCAGACGCTACCACTTGTGCCACGGCTACTACATGTATATATATATATATATATATATATATATATATATATATATATATATATATATATATATATATATATATATATATATATATATATATATATATATATATATATATATATATATGAATAATTATTTTTTTTTACCCCGACCAGGACTCGAACCTAGGACTTATGATAAATAAGTCAAGACGCTACCACTACACCAAAGAGAGCGGATGGAAGCATCACTGAGACGGATGTAGAGATCTGCAAAGAATTGAACAAGGAGTTTCAGTCAGTATTTACAGTAGAAAATACCCCATCCCCTCAGATTGCAGTGATAGAAGCTCAGGGGCCGGTATTAGAGAACATCAACCTTACAGCCACAGAGGTATGCAAAGCGCTGATGGATTTAGATGTTCATAAAGCTACAGGTCCTGATGAGATATCCCCTCATGTGCTTAAAAAATGCACAAACACAATATCAGTGGCACTAAGTATCATATTTAATTAGTCACTGGAGTCGGGGGAGATTCCAAGATGCTGGAAACAAGCAAATGTGATACCTATCTTCAAAAAGGGAAGGAGGGATACGGCTCTGAACTATAGACCAGTTTCCTTGACCAGCATAGTTTGCAAAGTTATGAAGAAACTACTAAGGAAATATATCTCTCTTCACTTGGAATCCTTCAACTTTTTGTCAGTGAGGCAACATGGCTTCAGAGAAGGTAGATCAACAGTAACAAACTTATTAGAATTTTATGATGAGGTAAGCCAAATCTTACAGGAAAGAGAGGGCTGGGCAGATTGCATATTCCTAGACTTCCAGAAAGCGTTTGACACTGTTCCACATGGGAGACTTATTAGGAAGCTGCAATCAATGGCTAGAATAGGTGGAAATTTTTTGGAATGGATAAAAACTTACTTAGAAGGAAGGGAGCAGAGGGTTAGAGTAAGACACTCAGTGTCTGAATGGAGAAGAGTTAGTAGTGGAGTTCCACAGGGTCCAGTTTTAGGGCCACTTTTGTTCCTTGTATATGTAAATGACCTACCAGAGTCTGTAAATTCATTCATGAATATGTTTGCAGATGATGCAAAGATTGTGAAGAAAGTAAAAAACGAGAACAATGGTAGAGAACTCCAGGAGGATCTAAATAATCTGCATGAGTGGTCAGAAAAGTGGCTAATGAAATTCAATACTTCAAAATGTAAGGTAATGAGAATGGGTACAAGTGCAAGAAGGCCCAAGCTTGCCTACTCAGTGGCTGGAGTACAACTTCAAGAGACTGAAAATGAGAGAGATCTAGGAGTAAACATACTGGCAGATTTGTCTCCAGAAATACATATAAATGGCATAGTAAGGGCAGCATATGCTTTCTTATCAAATGTAAGGGTAGCCTTCAGGCACATGGACAAGGAAATGTTCAGAAATATTTATGTAACCTATGTGAGGCCCAAACTCGAATATGCAGCCCCCTTTTGGAATCCGCACTTGAAAAAGCACATAGCTAAGATTGAAAAAGTTCAAAGACATGTCACGAAACTGGTGCCAGAAATACGCAATCTCAGTTATGATGAGAGGCTGAGGGAATTAGACTTACCATCACTCGAAGCTAGAAGAGTGAGGGGGGATATGGTGACAGTCTTTAAATTCCTTCATGGTTATGATAGAGTGGATAGGGATCGATATTTTGATATGGCTGGCTCTAGAACTAGAGGTCATAGTTTGAAGCTTCGTAAGAAAACTTCTTTGCAGGATGTAAGGAAATACTTTTTCAGTGTAAGAGTAGTTGAAAATTGGAATTCGCTAAGCGAGGAGGTAGTTAATGCTATCTCAATCCATAGTTTTAAGGACAGGTATGATAAGTATCACTAAGTCTAAAATGGAACCGATCAGGAGACGGGAAGATACGAGCTTTGGGCTCTTTCCCGTAAAAACAATTAGGTAATCACAATTAGGTAATCACATAAGGTTAAAAGGAATCCAACCTTATAGCTTATATCTGTTATACTTAGGAATGAACGCATTCTAACTGAATGCCACTATGTTCATATTACAGATTCCCCAACCTCACTCGTGGCTTCATTTTAGCATTTAATTCAATTCCCAATCTCATTCGGGCCATGAAATTACCAAATAAGCACATTACATATGTGAAAACATGAATAATATTTTTTACCCCGACCGGGACTCGAACCTAGGACTTATGATAACTAAGTCAAGGCATTACCACTACACCACAGAAGGTTAAAAGAAATCCAACCTTATAGCTTATATCTGCTATACTTAGGAATGAACGCATTCTAACTGAATGCCACTATGTTCATATTACAGATTCCCCAACCTCACTCGTGGCTTCATTTTAGCATTTAATTCAATTCCCAATCTCATTCGGGCCATGATATTTCCAAATAAGCACATTACATATGTGAAAACATGAATAATTTTTTTTACCCCTACCGGGACTCGAACCTAGGACTTATGATAACTAAGTCAAGGCATTACCACTACACCACAGAAGGTTAAAAGAAATCCAACCTTATAGCTTATATCTGCTATACTTAGGAATGAACGCATTCTAACTGAATGCCACTATGTTCATATTACAGATTCCCCAACCTCACTCGTGGCTTCATTTTAGCATTTAATTCAATTCCCAATCTCATTCGGGCCAGGAAATTACCAAATAAGCACATTACATATGTGAAAACATTAATAATTTTTTTACCCCGACCGTGACTCGAACCTAGGACTTATGATAACTAAGTCAA
>JAXCGZ010006590.1:10000-12500 GCA_037179515.1 Halocaridina rubra
ATGCAGCCCCGTGGTAACAGCAGATGCCCGTCAGAGCTGCGTCACAATCGCTCGCCACTCATTCCTATTCCTAGCGCGCTCGCTTGCTTCCCTCACATCCATCCTCCTATCATTCAGGGTTCTCCTTACTCCATCCATCCACTCAAGCCTAGGCCTCCCTCTAGCATTTCTCCCATCAATTCTCGCATTCATCACCTTTTTCAGCAGTGTTTCATCATCCATCCTTTCCACATGGCCAAACCATCTCCGAACATTCATATCTACTCTGCCTGCAATTTCTCTCATCACACCCGTTCTTGCTCTCACCACTTCATTCCTAACCCTCTCCAACCGAGATACATCAATCATACTCCTCAGGCATTTCATCTCAAACATATTTAGTTTCCGTTTCTCACTTACTTTCATACCCCATAACTCTGATCCATACATCACAGTTGGTAAAACCATTTTCTCATGCAAAACTTTTTTAACATTCATTTCCAACCCTCTATTCTTCATTAATCCTTTCAACGCACCCAACACTTTACATCCTTCATTCACTCTGTGATGCACATCTGCTTCCATTCCATCATTTGCAGCTATAACCGAGCTTAAATACTTAAACTGATCAACATTCTCAAGTGTCTCTTCATTCAACATAACATTCAATCCAGCACCATCCTCATATCTAGTACACCTCATAACCTTACTCTTTCCCACATTCACTTGCAACTTCCTGCTCTCACACACCATTCCATATTCTGCCACTAACTGACACATCTTCTCCTCTGAATCTCCCACCACCACAGTATCAACTGCAAACAGCAGCTGATTCAGCTCCCACTCGATATTATCCCCATCTACCATTCTCAAACCTCGACCACGCACTCCCTCATCCACCTCTCTTATGACTCCATCAGTATACAAATAGAACAGCCATGGTGACATCACACATCCCTGTCTCAGTCCTCATCCACTGGAAACCACTCACTCACTTCATTCCCTACCCTAACACAAGCTCCTTTGCCCTCATACAAACTCTTCACTGCATGCAACAATTTACCATTAATTCCATATAATCTCAAAACATTCCACATAGCCTCTCTATCAACTCTATCATAAGCTTTCTCCAGATCCAAAAATGCAAAATACACATCCTTACCCTTTGCTAAATATTTCTCTCATAACTCCCTATCTATAAAAATCTGATCTATACAACCTCTACCTCTCCTAAAACCACTCTGCACTTCCGCGATCACATTTTCTGTCTTATCCCTAATCCTATTAACCATTATTCTACCATACACTTTTCCTACCACACTCAACAAACTTATACCCCTAAAATTACTGCATTCATACACATCTCCCTTACTTATGTATAGGGGCACTATACAAGCAATCACCCATTCCACTGGCACCATTGACAACATAAAGCATATATTAAACACTCTCACTAACCATTCCAATGCAGTCACACCCCCTTCTTTCAACATCTCCGCTCTCACACCAACCATTCCAGTGCTTTACCTGCTTTCGTTTCATACAATGCCCTTTTCACTTCCTCTCTTGTAATCTCTCTCTTATTTTCATCTCCCATTACTGGCAATTGAACATCCCCTACTGACACTATAGTTGCCTCTCTATCTTCCTCAACATTCAGCAAACACTCAAAATATTTTGCCCATCTTTTTCTTGCATCCTTCCCTCTTAACATCTGTCCATTCACATCTTTCACTGTCTCTTCCATCCTCGGTCCACCCTTCCTTACTCTCTTCACTTCTTTCCAAAACTTCTTTTTATTCTCCTCATTTTACCTACTAAAATTCTGTCCTCACCAAATATTTGCCAACGTCTTCTCCTCCTCTACCTTCTGCTTGGTTTCCACATTTTTCTCCCTATATCTTTCATACTTCTCCCTACTTTTACACTGCAGCCATTCCTCAAAAGCCCTCTTTTTCTCTTCCACCTTCATTTTCACCCCTTCATTACACCACTCGCTGCCCCTCCTCATGCCACCTCCAACAAACCTCTTTCCACACACATCACTTGGATTTCCCACAAAACATTCTTTCATCAACCCCCATTCCTCCTCTAACTCCCCAATTTCTCTTTCTTTCACCCTGTCATATGCCACTTTCAAATTGTCCTGATATGCCTGTCTCTTCTCTGGCTTTTTCAACTCTTCCACCTTCACTATTTCCATTGTACATCCTCCCACTCTATTTCCCCACTCTTTTGCTACTACCACTTTTGCTTCAACCAAAAAATGATCAGATATCCCAGCATGCACACCCCTAAATGCATGCACATCTTTCACTCTACCAATCACGCTCTTTGCTTCCAACACATAATCCATCAATGCTCTTTCTTTCACTTTTCCATTTGCCACTCTTATCCATGTATACTTATTTATTAACTTTTTCTTGAAAAGCTATTACCTATCACCAACTCTTGCTCCACACACATATCTAACAGTCTCTCGCCACTCTCATTCCCACCTGGTACCCCATTCTTTCCTACA
>JAXCGZ010006590.1:15000-34146 GCA_037179515.1 Halocaridina rubra
TATAGGAGAATTCAATCATAAAGAGATTGATTGGATAAATCTTGACCCACACAGTGGTGAGAACTCATTCGGGGCAAGATTCCTAGATTGCGTACGAGGGAATTTCCTACACCAACACGGACTGGAACCAACAAGGGCCAGGGGGTGGGGATGAGCCATTACTACTTGATGTAATATTCACAGATAACGTATTGGATATTGAAAAAATTGAGTATGAACCTCCGCCTTTGGCACTTCAAGCGAACCCAATATGAAAATTTGTGTAACTTTCTCTTTCACTTCCCATGGGATGACTACTGCTTTCGGTCGCGCAACCCTTATCGGGTAGCTGTAAAAGTTGCCGAGATCATGACCGCGGGAATGGAGGCGTACATCCCCTCTTCTACAAAAACTTTCTCTCCCCCTAAACCTTGGTTTGACCGTGCCTGCTCCATGGCTATCCAGGCTAGGAATCAGGCTCACCGATCTTACCAAGCCTCTCCTTCCGATTTAACTTGCTCTGCTTTTATTATTGCTAGGAATCGCTGTACAGCTCAGATTCGAAGGTCTAAGGCTTCCATTATAAGAAGGAAAGTAGATGACCTTAACTCCTCTCCCACTGACAAATGCTTCTGGTCCTTAGCCAAAAACCTCTCCAAAAACTTCTGTAACTCAAGCTTTCCCCCTCTCATTTGTTTTGATGGTTCTATAGCTTGCTCTCCCACTGACAAAGCCACTCTCTTTGGCTCTCATTTCTCTGCCAACTCTTCTATCGACGATTCCAGCGCACCTGTTCCTCAGTCTTTTCCCCTCTCTAACCCTATGCCCTCCCTTATCCTTTCTTCACGCAAAGTTCATAAGGTTCTTCGATCACTAAAGACAAACAAGGCATCTGGTCCCGATGGTGTCCCTGCAAGGTTCCTTAAGGAGTTTGCAGATGAACTGGCTCCCGTGCTTTGCCGTCTTTTTCGCCTCATTCTGTCAACTAGTATCTATCCTTCATCTTGGAAGTATGCTCTAGTTCAACCTGTTCCTAAGAAGGGTGACCGCTCTATTCCTTCTAACTACCGACCTATTGCTCTAACCTCCTCTATTGCTAAAGATTTTGAAACTTTGCTCAAATGTTCACTTCTTGAAACGCCTTGAATCTAACTCACTTATCTCCGATCACCAGTACGGCTTCCGCAAGGCAAGATCCACTGGTGATCTCCTGTCCTATCTTACTCATGTATGGTCATCTTCTCTGAGGAACTATGGGGAATCCTTTGTCGTCGCCCTTGATATCTCTAAGGCTTTTGACAGAGTCTGGCACAAGGCTCTGTTGGCTAAACTCCCTGCCTATGGCTTTACCCCTTCTTTCTGTTCTCTGATTTCCAGTTTTCTTACTGACCGTTCTATATCTGTAGTTGTTGATGGCGCGACATATAGCCCTTTCTCTGTTTCCAGTGGTGTTCCACAGGGCTCTGTTCTTTCACCTACTCTCTTCCTTCTCTTCATCAATGATCTTCTACAATCCCCATCTTCCTCTCTTCTTCATACCTTTGCCGATGATTCTACCCTTCACTTTTCCTCTGCCTTTTCTTCACAACCTTCATCTGTTACTCGTAATCAATCTCGTATCACTCTTTCTTCTACTCTTAACTCCGATTTGCAGAGAGTATCTGAATGGGGCACACAAAATTTAGTTAAATTCAATGCCTCCAAGACACAGTTTCTGGCTATCTCTTTATCTTCTTCTCCTCCTGATAACCCTATTGTCTTCGAAACTAATGAAATTTACCCTCTTAACTCTATCAATATATTAGGAATCCATATAGCCTCTAACTTGTCTTGGAGGAATCACATAATCCAAATTTCTAAATCTGCATCCAAAAAATTGGGGGTTTTGTTTCGTTTTCGTTATTACTTTTCCTCATTGCAGTTACTTAAAATTTACAAAGGTCTTATCTGCCCCTGCTTAGAATACTGCTCACACATCTGGGGTGCTTCTTCCTTTACTTATCTTCTTGATAGGGTTGAATCTAAGGCAGTCAGACTCATCAATGATCCTTCTCTTACTTCTAACCTGGATTCTCTCTCTCTTCGCCGTAAGGTATCTTCCCTTTCGCTTTTCTATCGCTACTACTTCCATCGCTGCTCTGATGAGTTGGCGAGTTGCATCCTTCCTCCACTGCTGAGGCCGCGTAACACTCGCCAAGCAGCCTCATCTCACAGGTACTGTGTGGAGATCTGTAGCTCGCGGATTGGTCGGTGCAGTGACTGCTTCTTCCCATCTACCTCCAGACTCTGGAACTCTCTTCCTCCTTCTGTCTTTCCTAATTTTTATGACCTTTCATACTTCAAAAAGCAGATCTATCGTCATCTCAGAGCCTAGTCCTCCATATCTCTGGGTCATCTTTTCTTTGACTGTTTTTTTCTGTCTGTCGTTTTCCTTTGTGTGACATTACCTCATCTCTGCCTTGCCCTTAACCTTTTTCTTTTCCTTCATCTTGGTATTTTCTCGTGCCTGGGCCTTTGTTGATGAGGGCAGTTTCTGCCTGTTCCGGTGTCACACTCTTAAAAAAAAAAAATTGGAAAGAGTGACCACTGTGTGTTGTTGATGGAGTATATCATTGAAGATATTCTGCCTGAGAGTAGAGGCACTGAGGACATGAGGAGGAACTATCCGAAAGGAAATTGCATCAAAATGAATGAGCTTTTTGCAGCTACTGATGGAGAACCTTATTTTACAATAAATCTGTACAAGAAATGTATGATATCTTTTGTGAGAAATATGGGAAGATAGTAGATTGCTGCATACCTGTCACCAAAGTAGGTGTAATTCACGCCGGAGAGAAATGGTTCGATAATGAGTGCAAAAGAGCTAAGGATTGGAGAGACAAATGCTGGAAAAGGTATAGAGGAGAAAAAACATAAATGCTTGGCAAACCTACAAAAGGGCAAGAAATGATTACCTAAGTAAAAGAAGAGAGGCAGAGAGAGACTATGAAAGGGAAATCACCAGGAAGGCTAAAGAAAATACCATTCTTTTCTACAGCTTTATCAGAGGAAAACTGAAGTAAAAGAACAGGTTTTAAGGCTTAAGAGAGCGGATGGAAGTATCACTGAGATGGTTGAAGAGATTTGCAAAGAATGGAACAATTAGTTTCAGTCAGTATATACAGTAGAAAATACTCCACCCCCTCAGATTGCAGAGATAGAAGTTCTTGGGCCGGTATTAGAGAACATCAACCTTACAGCCACAGAGGTATGTAAAGCGCTGATGGAGTTAGATGTCCATAAAGCTACAGGTCCAGATGATATATCCCCTCATTTACTTAAAAAATGCACAAACACAATATCAGTGGCACTAAGTATCATATATAAAAAGTCATCGGAATCAGGAAGATTCCAAGATACTGGAAACAAGGAAACGTGATACCTATCTTCAAAAAGGGAAGGAGGGATACGGCTCTAAGCTATAGACCAGTTTCCTTGACCAGCATAGTTTGCAAAGTTATGGAGAAACTACAAAGGAAACATATCTCTCTTCACTTGGAATACTTCAACTTTTTGTCAGTGAGACAACATGGCTTCAGAGAAGGTAGATCAACAGTAACAAACTTATTAGAATTTTATGATGAGGAAAGATGAACCTTTCAGGAAAGAGAGGGCTGGGCAGCTTGCATATTCCTAACTTTCCAGAAAGCATTTGACATTGTTCCACATGGGAGACTTATTAGGAAGCTGCAAGCAATGGCTAGAATAGGAATAAAGGTCTAGGAATAGATAAAAACTTACTTAGAAGGAAGGGAACAGAGGGTTAGAGTAAGACACTCAGTGTCTGAATGGAGAAGAGTTAGTAGTGGGGTTCCACAGGGTTCGGTTTTGGGGCCACTTTTGTTACTTGTATATGTAAATGACCTACCAGAGTCTGTAAATTCGTTCATGAATATGTTTGGAGATGATGCAAAGATTGTGAAGAAAGTAAGAAATTCGAACAATGGTAGAGAACCTCATGAAGATCTAAATACTTCCCATGAGTGGTCAGAAAAGTGGCTAATGAAATTCAATACTTCAAAATGTAAGGTAATTAGAATGAGTACAATTACAAAAAGGCCCAAGTTTGACTACTCGGTGGCTGGAGTACAACTTCAAGAGACAGAAAATGAGAGAGATCTAGAAGTAAACATACTGGCAGATTTGTCTCCAGAAATACATATAAATGGCATAGTATGGGCAGCATATGCTTTCTTATCAAATGGAAGGGTAGCCTATAGGTATATGAATGAGGAAATGCTCAGGCATATTTATGTAACCTATGTGAGGCTAAAACTTGAATATGCTGCCCCCATTTGGAATCCGCACTTGAAAAAGCACGTAGTTAAGCTTGAAAAAGTTCAAAGACATGCCACGAAACTGGTGCCAAAAATATGCAATCTCAGTTATGATGAGAGGTTGAGGGAATTAGACTTACCATCACTCGAAACTAGAAGATTGAGGGGGAATATGGTGACAGTCCTTAAATTCCTTCATGGTTATGATAGAGTGGATAGGGGTCGATATTTTGATATGGCTGGCTCTAGAACTAGAGATCATAGCTTGAAGTTTTGCAAGAAAACTTCTTTGCAGGATGTAAGGAAGTACTTTTTTAATGCAAGAGTAGTTGATAATTGGAATTCGCTAATCGAGGAGGTAGTTAATGCTATGTCAATCCATAGTTTTAAGGGCAGGTATGATAAATATCACTAAGTAGAAAATGGAACCGATCAGGAGACGGGAAGATACGAGCTTTGGGCTCTTTCCCGTAATCACAATTAGGCAATCACAAACATACACACGGCGAGCATTAGAATACACACAATTAGTATCTCTTTAAATTTTCCTTGTGTTTTTGAGTGACCAAGACTTAAGTATAAAACAAAAACAATTATTTATTTATAATTTTATTTATCTACCTTGGCTGTTTCCCCCATTAGTTGGTGGGTAGCCGACATCAAAAAATGAAACAATAAGAGGAATACTTTGCTCTATGGGCAATGATGAGGGAGCTAGCGACTGTTCAGATGGCACTGCTGGAGTGCCACAGCCCATCCTCCCGGCTCTTCCACAACCTGTGTTGCTTCACAACTGCCATCTCCCCTACTGCCCCTACCACAGGGCTACTTCTGTAAGATGTGCCACGTGGTAACAGCAGATGCCCATCAGAGCTGCGTCACAATCGCTCGCCACTCATTCCTACTTATAGCACGCTCACTTGCTTCCCTCACATCCATCCTCCTATCATTCAGGGCTCTCCTTACTCCATCCATTCACTCAGACCTAGGCCTCCCTCTAGCATTTCTCCCATCAACTCTCACATTCATCACCTTTTTCAGCTGTCTTTCATCATCAATCCTTTCCACATGGCCAAACCATCTCAAAACATTCATATCTACTCTGCCTGCAATTTTTCTCCTCACTCCCGTTCTTGCTCTCACCACTTCATTCCTAACCCTATCCAACCAAGATACTCCAATCATACTCCTCAGGCATTTCATCTCAAACACATTTAGTTTCCGTCTTTCACTTACTTTCATACCCTATAGCTCTGATCCATACATCACAGCTGGCACAACCACTTTCTCATACAAAACTTTCTTGACATTCATTTCCAACCCTCTATTCTTCATCACTCCTTTCAATGCACCCAACACTTTACATCCTTCATTCACTCTGTGACACACATCTGCTTCCACTCCACCATTTGCAGCTATAACCGAGCCTAAATTCTTAAACTGATCAACTTCCTCAAGTGTCTCTCCATTCAACATGACATTCAATCCAGCACCATCCTCATTACTTGAACACCTCATAACCTTACTCTTTCCCACATTCACTTGCAACTTCCTTCTCTCACACACCATTCCAAATTCTGACACTAACTGACACATCTTCTCCTCTGAATCTGCCACCACCACAGTATCATCTGCAAAAAGCAACTGATTCAGCTCTCACTCGTTATCATCCCCATCTACCATTCTCAAACCTCGACCATGCACTTGCACATTCACCTCTCTTACCCCTCCATCAGTATACAAGTTGAACTTCCATGGTGATATCACACATCCCTGTCTCAGTCCCACACTCACTTGAAACCACTCATAGAGAGATTTTGCAAAGTATTGTGAGTAAAGAAAAATTATATTTGTAGTTAACGAGATTGTCCAAAATATTAAAGGAAAAAATTGAGAACACTTTTGAGAGGTGAAAGACAAGCAGCTGTCCTGTCCTGCCTTGAAGGATGTTTAGAAGAGGTGCCAGAGGCGAAGCCATCACATCACATTACCTAATTTTTTGTGTAATTTGGGGAGAGCTCTTATTGCCGTTTACCTGATCCTGTGGAGCAGGTAGGTGTCTCCTCAGATACAAATTCAAATTTTCCTTCAAGTGGACTTTGGTTTGCATTTTATTCCCTCAAATTACCAAAGTAAAATTTTAAGTTAGAAGGTGTGTTACCAGAAAAGAGATGGATTTAATAACTAAATAGTGCTCATATGAAGATATAGAAATTCTGTGTGATGCTTAAATAGAAACTTTTATCTCTTTTTTTCTCTTTTTTCTTCTTCTTTCTACATTCTGTGAAAGGGAAAACATGAAAATGAGGGCATCTCTCTCCCAATCCCCCCCATCCAATGGTTGGGGAGGGATGGAGAGGATCTCCATGGGATGTAGCAGGAGGAGGAGGAGTAGCTGTTAGGAGATTAAAACAGAATATCAAGGAATAAAAGACAATTTTTATAAACCTTGATGATAAAATTTGGAGTATGGATAGCGAAATGAAAGAGAATGAAACACTCAGAGAGGAAATAAGATGTCTGGAGGAAACAAATAAAGCACAAGGGCTGGAGAGAAAAGATCTAGAAAAAAGAATAAAGAAGCTGGAAGGGGAAAAGAGTCGACTAGAAACCAGAATTTCTAAGCAAGAAGATATCAGCAAACAGCTGAAATGACAACCTAAATGAATTAAATGTTAGTTCACTGGTCTCTTCTGAGAGAGACGAGATTGCTGCTTGGAATGTCCAGATTAAGGAATATATAGTTTAGAAAAGAGTTTCATGAGCTGAATACAGAGCATGATACCATGCAGAGTTCCTTTGCTGCTGCACTAAAGGGGAATGTGGCAACAAAACAGGCTGTGAAGGTGGTGGCACTGGAAAACATACATACAGTTGACTATAAAGCAACAGTAATTGAAAAAATTAAAGACTTTGTGATGGAGAGGGCAAATCAACTGATTAAGCAGGCACTTGATAAAGAGAAGCCAGTGGTAATCTCAGGCATAAGCGAATCCCAAGACCAACATGGCAGGGGAGACTTGAGGAAAATAAAGCTAGGGTTGTAGACCTGATAAGAAAACTTGGAGTAGTTTGCGGTCCTGAGGATATTGTAAACATTCACCAACTAGGTAAATATTCTAGGGAGGGAAAGCAGAGACCAACAAAAGTAGCCTTTGAGAGAGGGGACACCTGTAGAGAAATATTGATAAGGAAAAAAGTTTAAAAGACCTTCAAATATTCAATGAAGTGTTCATTAGACAATATAGAACACAGGAAGAGTTGGAAAGGATAAAAAGCTTGTTGCAAGAGGCTAGAAAGTTAAATGAGAAAAGAAATGAAGAAGAAAAGAAAAATTTTCTTTCAGAGTTCTTCCACACAAAGGGGAGATAAAGAAGATAATTACAGAAGATAAGGGGATGAGGCCTCATTAAGATTGTTATATACAAATGCTGATGGATTAACTGGTAAGGCAGTAGCATTAAAATATAGGATTCATAACATCAAGGCAGATATAGAAGCAGTTACAGAGACTAAGATGAGTGAGGATATAAACAGTGTCACAGTTTTTCCTAAGGGCTTCAGAATATAAAGGGTTGAAAGATGTGAGAGAATTGGTGGAGGGATAGTACTGCTCATAATTGAAAGGAGTCAGGTTGAAGAAATAAACATGGCTATAGAAAGTGAGTTCAAGGAATTTCTTGTTGCTCGCATAAATACTGGGTCAGAGAGCATTATAATAACTGTTGTATATAACCCACCAAGGAACCAAGATAGGCTAGAAGTTTATGAAGAAAGTCATGGCATGGGAGAGAAAATTTAGGATTTTAAATATGGGAGATTTCCATCATAAAGAGATAGATTGGAAAATTCTTGACCCACACAGTGGTGAGGACTCATTCGGGGCAAGATTCCTAGATTGCGTACAAGGGAATTTCCTACACCAACATGTACTGGAACCAACGAGGGCCAGGTGTGGGGATGAGCCATCACTACTTGCTCTGGTATTCACAGATAACATGTTGGATATTGAAAAAAATTGAGTATGAACCACTAATTGGAAAGAGTGACCACTGTGTGTTGTCGATGGGGTATATCATTGAAGATGCTCTGCCTGAGAGTAAAGGCACTGAGGACATGAGGAGGAACTATCCGAAAGGAGATTTTATCAGAATGAATGAGCTTTTTGCAGTTATTGACTGGAGGACCTTATTTTACAACAAATCTGTACAAGAAATGTACGACATTTTTTGTGAGAAATATAGGAAGATAGTAGCTTGTTGCATACCTTCCAACAATATAGGAGTTATTCATGCCAGATAGAAATGGTTGTATAATGAGTGTAAGAGATCTAAGGAGTGGAGAGACAAATGTTGGAAAAGGTAAATGAGGAGAAAAAACATAAATGCCTGGCAAACCTACAAAAGAGCAAGAAATGATTACCTAAGTAAAAGAAGAGATTTGGAGAGAGACTATGAAAGGGACATCACCAGGAAGGCTAAAGAAAATCCCAAGCTTTTCCACAGCTTTCTCAGAGGAAAACTGAAGGTAAAAGGACAGGTTTTAAGGCTTAAGAGAGCGGATGGAAGCATCACTGAGATGGATGAAGAGATCTGCAAAAAATTTAACAAGGAGTTTCAGTCAGTACTTACAGTAGAAAATACCCCAACCCCCCAGATTGCAGAGCGAGACGCTCTTGGGCCGGTATTAGAGAACATCATCCTTTCAGCCACAGAGGTATGCAAAGCGCTGATGGAGTTAGATGTCTATAAAGCTACAGATTCAGATGATATAACCCATCATGTACTTAAAAAATGCTCAAACTCAATATCAGTGGCAAAAGTATCATATTTAAAAAGTCACTGGAGTCAGGGGAGATTCCAAGATGCTGGAAACAAGGAAACGTGATACCTATCTTCAAAAAGGAAACGAGAGATACGGTTCTAAGCTGTAGACCAGTATCCTTGACCAGCATGTTTGCAAAGTTATGGAGAAATTACTAAGGAAACATATCTCTCTTCACTTGGAATCCTTCAACTTTTTGTCAGTGAGATAACAAGGCTTCAGAGAAGGTAGATCAACAGTAACAAACTTATTAGAATTTTATGATGAGGTAAGATTAATCTTACAGGAAAGAGAGGGCTGGACATATTGCATATTCATGGACTTCCAGAATGCATTGGGCACTGTCCCACATGGTAGATTTATTAGGAAGCTGCAAGCAATGGCTAGAATAGGCGTAAATGTCTTGGAATGGATAAAAACTTACTTAGAAGGAAGGGAACAAAGGGTTAGAATAAGACAGTGTCTGAATGGAGAAGAGTTAGTAGTGGAGATCCACAGGGTTCAGTTTTAGGGCTGCTTTTGTTCCTTGTTTATGTCAGTGACCTACCAGATCTTGTAAATTCATTCTTGAATAAGTTTGCAGATGATGCAAATATTGTGAAGAAAGTGAGAAACGAGAACAATGGTAGAGAACTTCAGGAAGATCTAAATAGTCGGCATAAGTCATAGTCATAGTCATAGTCATAGATTTTATTGCCAAATATTTAGCATACATACAGAAATAAATATGTACATTATATTCAGAGGCACTAGCCTGCTGAGCAAGAGCTCCTTGGCAGGCAGCTTAATATACATTTCACATAATTTAAAGTATGATGGCAATAGTTAACAAAAGCTCCAATATAGCAATCTCATATTTATCTTGTAATAAAACAAAACAGTAGCCTGACCTTAACCTGGACATAATGATGCACCAATACTGTATTAATTATTAATCAACAGCTGCTTGATTTTGCCTAGTAAATAAATGCTGTTTGAGTTTCTTTTTTAATAAAGTTGTACAATTTATTGTTTTTAAATCTTCTGGTAATGCATTCCAACATTTTGGGCCAAAACAGTGAATAGAAAATTTGTACAAGGTTGTTCTCGGCTGTGGACATATCAAATTTATATTGTTACCTCTGGTTCCATGGTTGTGTTGAATAAATCTAAATAATATTCTGTTATCATTAACATCACTATGTATAATAATAAGACAGAAATATTGTATCAAGTAATTAAATTTAAGCAAGTTTAGCTCCTTGAATAAAGAGGGAGTTAAGTCATATTTTCCACTATATGTAATAGTTCTGATCAGTCTTTTCTGAGTTACAAATACATCCCACAATTGACGGCCAAGTACAACCCCAGATGGACAAACAGTATATAATATGTGGATAACACAAGGAATAGTATATGCTTTTTAAGGCCTTATTTGTTAGGTTATGGCGAATTTTATACAAAATTCCACACGGTCTTGGACAGTTTTAAGCAGACAGATTGAACATGATATTTCCGACTCAAATTTTTATCAATAATTACTCCCAAAAATTTCTTACAAGCAACTCTTTTAACTTCATACCCATTCATATTAACTTGACCAATATTGTGTACTACAGATCTATTTTGAAATAAGATATAGTCAGTTTTGGAAATATTTAGCTTTAATTTATCAACAGAGACCTAGTTGTTAATTTTTTCTAGTTCACTATTTAAAACAGAATGCAGGTGGTCAAGGCTATTATCATGCAAGAGAAGGTTGGTGTCATCCGCATAAAGAATATATTTGAATTTATTACTGGCATTGGAAATATCATTTATATAAACTAAAAATAACAGTGGGCCCAGTATTGATCTCTATGGTACTCCCCTCTCAATAGTTTGCAACAAAGATGCTTTCCCATTACAATATAGGGCTTGTTTTCTATTTTTCAAGTAGCTCTTAAATAACTGTAATGGTGTTCTCCTAATACACACACAAGTTAGTTTTTCTATTAGTATATCATGGTCTAATAAGTCAAATGCTTTGGACAAGTCTAGGAAAACCTCTGCAACAAAGTTTTTATTTTCCAAATTTTGATAAACATCACTTATAAAGTTCATCATTGCTTTTTCAGTGTTATTATTACGTAATCCGTATTGATTTTCAGATAATAGGTTGAACTTTTCAAGGAATTCTTTAAGTGTGTGAACAATCGCTTTCTCAAACACTTTACTTAAGTACGGTAAGATTGATATAGGACTATAGTTATTTTCATCATCTACAGTGCCTGACTTATATATAGGTATTACTTTAGCACTTTTTAGTTTGTCTGGAAAACATCCTTGCTGAAAACATAGATTGATTATGTGGGTAAGTGGGGTACCAATGTAATGGGCTGTGACCTGGAGTAGTTTTGATGGAATTTCATCATATGCCGACGCTGTATTTGGTTTTAAGGTTTTTATATATTTAGTGACTTCCTCCCTTGTTACAGGATACAAGTAAAACAAAAAGTCTGGTCGATTATTAAGAAACTGTTGGTGTGAGTTTTGTTGCACATTTTATTGTTCCTGTGTTGGTTGTGCTATAGTTAAGAAATGATTATTAAAGATATTAGCAGAGTGGTCATTATAATTTTTTAATTTGATTTCCTTTGAATGATTAATTTGTTTTCGTCACATTAGGCTGTTTATTGTATTCCAGGTAGACTTGCTGTTTCCTTGTTCCTTCTTAAGCTTATCCTGAAAATATCCATTTTTTGCAGCTCGAAGTAGTGTTACTAATATGTTCCTGTAAGCTTTATATCTGGTTCCAAAAGACAAATGCCGTTTTGATGCAAGCCTTTCTAATCGGTGTTTTTCTTTGATACTATTTTTTAATCCTGCAGTTATGTGTGGGCATCTGTTGTTTTTAATATTTACAGTCGATTTTCTTAGAGGAAAGCAGTCTAGAAACTTATCTCTAAATGAACAGTGAATTTATTAAAAACTTCATTTGCATTATTTAGGTCCATGATATGTTGCCATTTTCATGTGATATATCTCTAGTAAATTTAGCTATGTTATCATCATAGTAATGTCTTTTTTCTACATATGCATCAAATTTATGTTCTTCTTTTTTAAACTGGGAGTATACTGTGAAATGATATGTTGTCAGTGTACACTGTGTAATTACTTATGTTGTCTTCAAGATTTGTGGTCCAGATATGATCGATTAGAGATGCACTATTTTCAGTTACTCTCGTAGGTTTAGTAGTTATTGGAAAGCAGCCACGTGAATACATTAAGTTTATAAAATCAGTTACTCTTTGATCATTTATTTTAAACAAATCTAAGTTCCAATCACCGAATAAATAAATAGCTTTGTACTTTTTTCTTGCTGCAAAATCAAATACTTTCAGTAAAGCTCCAAGGAATTCAGGCACGTTCCCCTTTGGTGGCCTATATGCAGATGCAAAGAAGCAATTTTCCCTACCGTTATGTACCTGTACACTAACATATTCAATGAATCGTTCCATCATACTGCACTCCTTTATAACACTCGAGCTATACTTATTAGCTACATACATACATAATATCATTATCCAGCCTAGTCTCCAAAAAACCCATCACATCACATATATTATTTTCTGTTAAACATTGATCAACAAATATTTGAAGATTATTTGCAAGACTTCTAATGCTCATGCACAAAACCGAATATGCATTATATTTATTTAAATTTGAATACAGTTCATTTAAGTATATGTAAATTGCAAAAGTGTTGGTTGCATTTCTCATATTATTCAAAAACAAATCTATTTCATTTTCAAGATCTAGTGGGTTAAATTTCATCTTATCAAGCTCATTGATACATAAATAATTGGGAAGTACTTTGTCATTGTTTGTTAGCCTTATAAGTTCATCGTCACTAATGGAATAGTATGGAAGGTATCTATTTACAGCCATGGTGAAGAAATAAATTACACTACTTTTACATTACTGACTTACAAGCTACCATTTACTTCTACCAAATCTTACCGGGTTCTTCCGGCCATTTATTGGTTTAGGGTGGGAGCGTTTTATATCTCCCGTGGCGGGAGACACGGCAGGAGGGGGTACGGGTGATGACATATCGTTCAACCCCCCCACTCCCGCGCCCCCCCCCACCCCCGCACCACCGATCCTGGTCATCTCCTCAACCATACCACCCACAGCACCAGCCACATTCTCGGTGTTGTATCGTTCCTTCATGATGAGCTTAGTATGTTTAAAATAGTCTATTTTCCCTTCTGATCTAGCCTTTTTCAGTTGTGGCATCTCTGCAGATCTTTTTGCCTGTGATGCGGCACACAGGTCATCATTAAGGTAGATCTTGGTGCCTTGCAACTTTTTGGCATTTCTCATGGCTGTCTCTCTGTCACAGTAGCGGGAGAAATGAGCCACTATGGGGCGAGGTTTGTCATCACGAAGTGGTCCCACCCTGTGAGCCCTCTCCAACGTCATGCCTTCTAGCTGTAATTTATCAGCTATCAGGGCTGATACCATCGTCGTTGTTTGCTCCCAAGTCTCCCCATTGCGTCTCTCCTCTACACCGCTTAATCGGATGTTGTTTCTTCTGGAATAGTCTTCTTGGTAATTCAAGCGTCCTTCTAAGGTGATTATTTGTTGATTTGCAGAATTTATTTGTTGAGATAGATTATCGATTGTATCTTTGTCGTTACTCTTTTCTTTCTCATGAATTCTAATAGTCGATTTGAGGTCATCAATTTCTCTCTGGCTGAACTTCAGGCTTGTCGTAAGGTCGGAAACTGTGGATTTGAGTGACTTTATCCTGTCACTAAGCTGTTTCACCATTACCTCCATAGCATTCTTATATGCATTTTCTTGAGATTCCAATAGTTTGATAATAACAGTTGGATCCATTGTTGTTAAGTAGAGCCACGGTGGAAGCTCAGTGACATCACAACACCAGTGCGCATGCGCAGAAGTCAGCCAACGGGTCAAGAGGGGATGTAGGGTAGGGATTCAAATCTTTCAAATATTTCACTTCAAAAAAAAAACAAGTTCAGCACTACTCACAACTCATGCAAATCCCTCTAGAGAGTCACTGTGGTCTTAGATACCTTGCTTGGGTGATTTGACGTCCTTAGCTGGTCACGGTCTCTTGTTTATTCCTAAATATTGGAGAGCTCAAAACTTGTAAACAGTGCCAGTCACACACGTGAAGTGGCTTATGAAATTTAATACTTCAGAATGTAAGGTAATGAGGATGGGTACAAGTGCAAGCAGACCAAAGATTGACTACTCGGTGGCAGGAGGAGAATTTCAAGAGACAGAGAATGAGAGAGATGTAGGAGTAAACATACTGGCAGATTTGCCTCCAGAAATGCATATAAATGGCATAGTAAGGGCAGCATATGCTTTCTTATCAAATGCAAGGGTAGCCTTCAGGCATATGGACAAGAAAATGCTCAGAAAAATTTATGTAACCTATGTGAGGCCAAAACTTGAATATGCTGCCCCTTTTGGAATCCGCACTTGAAAAAGTACGTAGTTAAGCTTGAAAAAGTTCAAAGACATGCCACGAAACTGGTGCCAGAAATACGCAATCTCAGTTATGATGAGAGGCTGAGGGAATTAGACTTACCATCACTCGAAGCTAGAAGACTGAGGGGGGGATATGGTGACAGTCATTAGGTTCCTTCATGGTTATGACACAGTGGATAGGGATCGATATTTTGATATGGCTGGCTCTAGAACTACTGGTCATAGCTTGAAGCTTCGTACGAAAACTTCTTTGCAGGATGTAAAGAAATTCTTTTTTAGTGTATGAGTAGTTGATAATTGGAATTCGCTAAGCCAGGAGGTAGTTAATGCCATCTCAATCCATAGTTTTAAGGACAGGTATGATAAGTATCACTAAGTACAAAATGGAGCCGATCAGGAGACGGGAAGATACGAGCTTTGGGCTCTTTCCCGTAATCACAATTAGGTAATCACATGCACACACACACACACACACACACACACACACACACACACACACACACACACACACATACACACACACACACACACACACACCGCGCGTTCAGTGACACACGGAATTGCTCCTCTTAAATTTTTAACTGTTTCGAGTGACTAAGTGCTTAGTGGAAAACTTTACCATAATTTCCAGAAATCTGAAATCGTGCAGAGTATTGCGAGTACAAAAACTAATATTTGTTGTAAGACGAGACTGTTCATATTAAAGGAAAAAAATTGAGAACTTTTTCGTGAGGAAGAGAGAGAAGCTGCCGTCCAGTTTCTGCCTTGAGGGAAATCTAGAAGAGTTGCCAGACGTGGAGCCTCACACCACATTACCTAATTTTTTGTGTAAACTGGGGAAAGCTCTTAAGCCGTTTTACCTGATCCTGTGGTTCTATATATTGTTAAAAACAGTATCCTTCCCATTTATATTAACTAGTTAGTTAGTTTGATACACGAAAAAATTGAATAATAAAAGAAAAAAAAATTAACAAATACCCACCTGTCAACAGTACTGAGTTAAGTTGCCAAGTAGTACAGCAGTCCTATTTTCTTCATTTTTTTTGCTTTTCTTTTAGCTTTCTCGTTTGCTATTTTGTTATTTTGTATATATATTGAGTTAAATGTAAAGTCTAAATCCCGTGATAACATATCTTGGTTAGCAAGTCAGTTTATCAGTTAGGAAGAATATATGACAGAAACAGGTGGGTGCCACCTCGAACACAAATTCGAATTTTTCCTTCAGGTCTGACTTTTGTTTTTCTTTTTCTTTTTATACTTAAATTACCGTGGTCAAGTTTTTAAGTTAAGATGTGTGTTACCAGAAAGGAGACAAACTGAGTCACTAAATAGCACTTATATGGAGATATAAAAATTCTGTGTGAAGGTAAATTAGAAGTTTTTTTTTTTTTTTTTTTTTTTTTTTTTTTTTTTTTTTTTTTTTTTGAGAGGGAGAACATAAAAATGAAGCCATCTCTGTCCCAAACCTCTCCCACCCATGGGTCGGGAGAAGGGGTAGTCATCAGAGGACTTAAACAGAGAATCAAGAAGTTAGAGGAAATGGTTACAAACCTTGATGATAAAATTCGGAATATGGATGGAGAAATGAAAGAGAATGAAACACTCAGAGAACAAATAAGATCTTTGGAGGAAGCAAATAAAGCACAAGGGCAGGAGAGAAAGGAACTAGAAAAAAGAATAAAGAAGCTGGAAGGGGAAAAGAGTCAACTAGAATCTAGAATTTCTAAACAAGAAGATAAAAACAAACAGCTAAATGACAACCTAAAGGAATTAGATGTTAGTTCACTGCTATCTTCTGAGAGAGACGAGATTGCTGCTTGGAATGTTCAGATTAAGGAAAACATTGAACAGTTCAGAAAAGAGTTCCAGGAGCTGAATATGGAAAATGATGCCATGAAAACGTCCTTTGCTGATGCACTAAAGGGGAATGTGGCAGTAAAAGAGGCTGTAAAGGTGGTGGCACTGGAAAACATACAAACAGTTGACTATAAAGAGACAGTAATCGAAAAAATGAAAGACGTTGTGATGGAAAGGGCAAACCCACTCATCAGACAGGCACTTGATAAGGAGAAGACAGTGGTAATCTCAGGCATAAGTGAATCCCAGGAGCCAACATGGCAGGGGAGACTTGAAGAAAATAAAACTAGGGTTGTAGACCTGATAAGAAAGCTTGGAGTAGTATGTGGTCCTGAGGATATTGTAAACATACACCAACTAGGTAAATATTCGAGGGAAGGAAAGCCGAGACCAACAAAGGTAACCTTTGAGAGAGGGGAGACATGTAGGGAAATATTGTTGAGAAAAAAAAGTCTAATAGACCTTCAAGAATGCAAAGAAGTGTTCATTAGACGATACAGAACACAGGAAGAGATGGGAAAGATCAAAAACTTGTTGCAAGAGGCAAGAAGGTTAAATGATGAAAGAAATGAAGAAGAGAAGAAAAATTTTCGTTACGGAATACTTCCAGACAAAGGGGAGATAAAGAAGATAATGACAGAAGATCAGGGGATGGGGCCTCATTAAGATTGTTATACACAAATGCTGATGGATTAGCTGGTAAGGCAGTAGAATTAAAAGATAGGATTCACAACAGTAAGGCAGATATAGTAGCAATTACAGAGACTAAGTTGAGTGAGGACATAAACAGTGTCACAGTTTTTCCTAAGGGCTTCAGAATACTAAGGGTCGAAAGATCTGAGAGGACTGGTGGAGGGATAGCACTGCTCATAAGTGAGAGGATTCAAGTTGAAGAAATAAACTTGGCTATAGAAAGTGAGTTCAGGGAATTTCTTGTTGCTCGCATAAATACTGGGTCAGAGAGCATTATAATAACTGTTGTATACAACCCACCAAGGAACCAAAATAGGCTTGAAATTTATGAGGAAAGTCATATAGGTACGATTGAAGTCATAAACTCAGTTGTTAACATGGCGCGGGAGAAAAAATGTAGGATTTTGATTATGGGAGACTTTAATCATAAAGAGATAGATTGGATAAATCTTGACCCACACAGTGGTGAGGACTCCTTTGGGGCAAGATTCCTAGATTGCGTACAAGGGAATTTCCTACACCAACATGTAATGGAACCAACAAGAGCCAGGGGTGGGGATGAGCCATCACTACTTGATCTGGTGTTCACAGATAATGTGTTGGATATTGAAAATATTGAGTATGAACCACCAATTGGAAAGAGTGACCACTGTGTGTTGTTGATGGAGTATATCATTGAAGACATTCTTCCTGAGAGTAGAGGCACTGAGGACATGAGGAGGAACTATCAGAAAGGAGATTACATCAAAATGAATGAGCTTTTTGCAGTTATTGACTGGAGAACCTTATTTTACAACAAATCTGTACAAGAAATGTATGACATCTTTTGTGAGAAATATGGGAAGATAGTAGATTGCTGCATACCTGTCACCAAAGTAGGTGTAATTCATGCCAGAGAGAAATGGTTCGATAATGGGTGTAAAAGAGCTAAGGAGTGGAGAGACAAATGCTGGAAAAGGTATAGGAGGAGAAAAAACATAAATGCCTGGCAAACCTACAAAAGAGCAAGAAATGACTACCTAAGTAAAAGGAGAGAGGCAGAGAAAGATTATGAGAGGGACATCACCAGGAAGGCTAAAGAAAATCCCAAGCTTTTCCACAGCTTTATCAGAGGAAAACTGAAGGTAAAAGAACAGGTTTTAAGGCTAAAGAGAGCGGATGGAAGCATCACTGAGACGGATGAAGAGATCTGCAAAGAATTGAACAAGGAGTTTCAGTCAGTATTTACAGTAGAAAATACCCCACCCCCTCAGATTGCAGTGATAGAAGCTCAAGGGCCGGTATTAGAGAACATCAACCTTACAGCCACAGAGGTATGCAAAGCGCTGATGGATTTAGATGTTCATAAAGCTACAGGTCCTGATGACATATCCCCTCATGTGCTTAAAAAATGCGCAAACACAATATCAGTGGCACTAAGTATCATATTTAAGGAGTCATTGGAGTCGGGGGAGATTCCAAGATGCTGGAAACAAGCAAATGTGATACCTATCTTCAAAAAGGGAAGGAGGGATACGGCTCTGAACTATAGACCAGTTTCCTTGACCAGCATAGTTTGCAAACTTATGGAGAAACTACTAAGGAAACATATCTCTCTTCACTTGGAATCCTTCAACTTTTTGTCAGTGAGGCAACATGGCTTCAGAGAAGGAAGATCAACAGTAACAAACTTATTAGAATTTTATGATGAGGTAAGCCAAATCTTACAGGAAAGAGAGGGCTGGGCAGATTGCATATTCCTAGACTTCCAGAAAGCGTTTGACACTGTTCCACATGGGAGACTTATTAAGAAGCTGCAATCAATGGCTAGAATAGGTGGAAATGTCTTGGAATGGATAAAAACTTACTTAGAAGGAAGGGAACAGAGGGTTAGAGTAAGACACTCAGTGTCTGAATGGAGAAGAGTTAGTAGTGGAGTCCCACAGGGTTCAGTTTTAGGGCCACTTTTGTTCCTTGTATATGTAAATGACCTACCAGAGTCTGTAAA
>JAXCGZ010006591.1:0-10000 GCA_037179515.1 Halocaridina rubra
TATAATAAAATTTATTATAATAATGAATAAATAATACTAGGGCCCTCTGGTCAAATGGTCCTCTGGTCACTCGTATACAACCCGGATTAAAACGAAACTTTTTTTGAAGTGTCGGCTTTGAATCCAAACAAAGAAAAAAGGAACTTTTTACCTTTTTTCCCCATCTCTCTCTCTCTCTCTCTCTCTCTCTCTCTCTCTCTCTCTCTCTCTCTCTCTCTCTCTCTCCCTCTCTCTCTCTCTCTCTCTCTCTCTCTCTCTCTCTCTCTCTCTCTCTCTCCCTTCCCTTTGTCATATTGTGAATTTCTCTTGAAAAAGATTTTAAGGTATATACATTACTGGCCTTAGAATCCAGGGGGAGCAAGCAAGCTCCATTCAGTGCCTGCCCCAAGCCCAGATAATTGTTGGTGGCAGGATTGGCATTCGGCCGTAAAAACATGATCAAAAAGACGACCAATAGCCTGCAAGAGGCTAGTGACAAACAGCAACCCCTTATGAACATGGGAAAACTACTTATCAAGACCATATTTACTTGCATAAGTTACTTATTTTCTGTACGAAAAAAAGATTATTAACTTGTCTCCAGTTTGTACAGCTATTAAAAAGGATAGTTTGTGAACTCATCAATAATAATAATAATAATAATAATAATAATAATAATAATAATAATAATAATAATAATAATAATAATAATAATAATAATAATAATAATAATAATAATAATAATAATAATAATAATAATAATAATAATAAATATTATTTATTATTATTTAAACATCTACCGCCCCTGCAGGTCTGGAAATTACATCTGGACCTTCAAAATCAAGCGAAGAGAATATAACCTCTTAGCGATAAGATGATGATAATGATTATCATTACTACTATCATCATTATTAGTAGTAGTAGAAGTATACTGACCCCAAACATATCATTAAAAATAATTAAGGCTAAAACTACCAAATACAAGAAATAAAAAACACATTACGGAACATCTCTTCCAATCTGCTGTAATGAATATGAATATATATATATATATATATATATATATATATATATATATATATATATATATATATATATATATATATATATATATATATATTATTATTATTATTAGTGTGACACCGGGACAGGCAAAGACAATGGCAATCATCAGACCCGGGTACCCAGAAAACGATGACACGAACAATAAGTAGTAATTAAAGGACAAGACAGCAATAAGAGAATGATAAACAATAAGAAAAAGGACAGCCTGAAAGAATAGTCAAAGTAATAAAGACCTAGAAATATGGGAGAATGAGACCCTGAGATTACGACAGATCAGCCTTTCGAAGTAAGAAAGGTTATAAGAGGTAGAAAAGACAAAAGATGGAAGAGAGTTCCAGAGTCTATATGTTGAAGGAAAGAAGCAGGAGCGTAACCAATAAGGTAAAACGGAGGTGCGATCATTGCTAGTTGAAAATAAGTTGGAGCAGTCAACTGTACTGATCAATCGGCAAGCTACAAATCTCCACGCAGTACCTGTGTGAAGAGGACGCTCGGATATCTAAAATGCAAGTGTGACACCTCTCAGATGCCTCCTTTGCTGACAGTTTCGCTTAAGTTTATATGGGATCGCTGTTTTTTACTAGCCTCTTGGAGGGTATTGGTTGGTTTTAGCTCATAAATTTTCGACGGCCTGAGACTCTCTCTAACACTAACCCACTCCAATAAATCGGGTTGGGCCGGACACCGACCCAGAACTTGTTTGGTCCTAATTGCTTAACTTGTAACACCAATAGTATATAACATAATAGAAATATTTTATTCAAAGGTAGAAACTATTTTGGCTCATATGTTTACGACGTCCGAAATTCCTTCCAGACACTAACCCTCCCCACTGATCTAGGCTTGGGACCTGTACCGACAACAGCTCGCTTGCTTTCCCACTGGTTGGATTTTGACGTCTCTTGGAAATAAAAGAGTATATATTCCTTATTCAAAATGTGAGAACTTCATGCAATCAGAGGGTTAAAAAAAAAAAAAAAAAAAAAAAAAAAAAAAAAAAAAAAAACACGGCACACGAAACACTTCAAATGTGTTTTATGTGGCCCCTAGGAGAGAAAAATACGTTAATGGATTACATCACACAGTACATTAGTTTACAAGATCTCAGATTTTTTTATATGTATTTTGAACTTTGCAAATATTTCTGTGACCCTGACAATCTGCGTCCTATATTAAGTGCATAACTAGTACTAAAAATATAGATACATTTACTTAACAAGGACTGTTGTTATTAGTCTTCGTGTTATAAGTTTAGAATGTACACACGAGGCACCATATATTATTACTATATATGGTAATTGTGTTTTGCCATATTAATATTTTACTCTAGATCAAACTAATTATCGAAATGTTACTGTATTTGTAATTCTCACAAGTAATACTGTAATAATGACTTTTTATCCATCTGAGGAAGTGCCTGCGTACACATGTACCCATGTCATACTCAGTTCCAAATAAAAATGTAACTTAATGGATATACAGCATGCCTCTCACCCAGGAGGTCTCGATGAAATCTGTTGCCTCTCTTAGTCATATTCAAATATGGAAATAAGTAATATTCCTATTTTTTTAGCCTTTGTAAAATCAGTATAGGCTCAGGGGGTTATATTTTATATGTGCGGAGCGTCCAATAGTGCTAGAAGATCATCAAGAACTAAGACTTAAAGAAGAGTACGTAGAGGTCCTCTTTGTCAGAGTCATATAAAGAATAGTAATTCTAAGTTAATCACTCTCGTTATACGAGTCACTCTCTTTATACGAGTCACTCTCGTTATACGAGAGTCATAATTCCCCTTTTAAAGGAGTGGCCTACTCAAAGCAAAACCTTGACTCCGCGGGAGGAATATACCAATGAGTGAATTCCATGTCCCCTTACTCCGTTCTATTTGGAGGACTTTTACAACACGCAGACGAACAAGGCGGAGCAATTCTTTCCCCCACCCCGAAGCTGAAAGCTCTAGAAAAATCAGTAGGCAAAGTATGTACAAGAATCAGTAGGCACAGTATGTACAATAATTTATGTATGGAGAGACCTATAATGCAAGAGCTTCGTCAATCACTTGGACTTTGATTAAGAGTATGTAGAGGTCCTCTTAGTCACAGCATATGGAGATTAGTTGCTACCTATGTTGATAGCTCTAGAAAATTCTAGGCATCTAAAATCATATTATAAGTATGGAGAGGACAATAAGGCAATAGGATCATCAAGAAGTTGGACTTTGATAGTTGGCTCAAGGAGTACAATATTACATGCTTGGAGGGACCTAAAGTGCAACAGTATCATTAGAAATTGAACTTTGATACGTGTTAATGAAGGTGGTTTTCCCTGCCCTTGTTTAACGAAAGCAAATCGCTGCAGTTATAGCGCGCGAACCACCCTTAACTGTAGTCGATTATAAACTAACTTAACCTAAGCTAACCTAACCTACCAAACCTTAGGTTAGGCAAAGATTAATTTAATCATATTAGGTTAAGTATCACCAACAAATCAGTCATCCAAATGTGGTTGCTCATTTAAGAAAATGAACGAAAGCATACATATCCATAACATTCTAAAAATAAAAATCCTACATGTGAATTTTTTTGGACAAAGAAGCATAACTACATAAACAATGACAAAAGTCAGTATTTAGAATAACATTAAAAAAAAAAAAAAAAAAAAAAAAAATATATATATATATATATATATATATATATATATATATATATATATATATATATATATATATAGATAGATATATATATATAGATATATATATAGATATATAAAGAGAGAGAGAGAGAGAGAGAGAGAGAGAGAGAGAGAGAGAGAGAGAGAGAGAGAGAGAGAGAGAGAGAGAGAGAGAGAGAGAGAGAGAGAGAGAGAGAGAGAGTCACAAAGATATAAAAGAGGCGATAGAGGAATAAAAGAAAACATAAATCCAGTGAGTCACATAAAGCAAATGTGTGTGTCTGTAAGAGAGAAAGAGAGAGAGAGAGAGAGAGAGAGAGAGAGAGAGAGAGAGAGAGAGAGAGAGAGAGAGAGAGAGAGAGAGAGAGAGAGAGAGAGAGAGAGAGAGAGAGTAGATAATGATATAAAATTATAAGCAAAGCATATTTAATGCATATATATAAAGATAGACAGATCGACAAATAGATAAATACATACTTATATATACATGTACGTAAATGTGCATATATATATATATATATATATATATATATATATATATATATATATATATATATATATATATATATATATATATATATATATATATATATATATATATGATTGTGACAAGGATGGGTCAAAAAAAAAAAATCTACCCTCATCTGGCCTGGGCACGAAGAAAATATAGAGAAACAGAGATGGGGAGTATAGTAACTTGTCAGATGTGAAGGGATAATAAGACATGTGTAACGAATATCCAAGCATATTCGGAGTTGATGTAGGCATAGAAAGAGAACCGTAACTGAAGGAAGACTTAACATCGAACGTATGTATATGTATGCATGCATGTATGTATGTATGTATATTGAGAGAGAGAGAGAGAGAGAGAGAGAGAGAGAGAGAGAGAGAGAGAGAGAGAGAGAGAGAGAGAGAGAGAGAGTTGTATTAACGCTTACCTCCATCCGGCCTGAGGATAGAAAGACCTTAACAAGAAATGGCGACCCAGGGGCTAGCATCTACCGGACCCCAACATCTAAAAACCATTTATATGCCTCTTTTTTTCTCTCTCTCGCTCTTTCTCTAACTTTTTCTACGACCAATACATTTTTACCCTCAGCAAAAACTGCGATTTCGTCGATGACCACAAAGGAACCAGAAGCTAAGTTCACAAGGGCATGAATATGCAATGCAGGACCCGAGGGGTCTTTGCCAAAGGCTATTGGCCACCCTAAGGGAGGGAAAGAAGAAAAAAAAAAGGGACACAGGGAGAGACTACGTCGTCCTCTTCCCTTAACCAGCCTGAATTGGAAGGGAGGGTTACCTTAAGAAGTCTCAAAAAAAGTAGGAAGATAGGAGAGAAAAAAATGGCTTTGCATCTGAAAAAGTTGCGGCCCCTGCATTACCTCACCCTTGATACTGCATCTTTTGCAAGATGGAGCGAGGTAATGAAAAAAAATGGCATGTACTTCCTTCCTTCCTTTTTTCCGCTAACCCTTTCTCGCTTTTTTCTATCTTTCTTTTCTAAAGGGGTAGGGAGAGAAAAGGACATGAGAGAGAGAGAGTCCTGCTGCATTGGTCCCCTTCTATAGTTGTGAAGAAAAAAAATATCGTTCTCTCTTCTCCCACATTATAAAAAGCTATGAGGAAAAAAAAAATCCTTTGCAGGTAGAAGTGATTGATGTCCAAGGGGAAACAGAAATTAGTTCTTTTTTTCATATTGCTACTTGTACGGTACAGGTTTTAAGGTAGTGATTATAAAAAACATGAATAGTTATTCATTTTTTTTTTATTCCTTCCTGCATACTATGCATTTCCCAGCAGGTTCTTTTTTGGGGAGTGCAAAAACCTCCCAGGGGCCATTGCAGTGATGGACAGGTCAGGTGGCTATATGCATCTAAAAAAACGAAATAAAAAGAGTATATCCTACATTGCAATATTCTAGGATGAGAAAAAAAACGACTTCACACACTCACAAGGATTCAGAAGTAAGATTAGCCTAAGTAAGTGCATTGTGTCCTTTCCCTTGCAAGGTGTTCCAAGTTTTATTGTAAGGGAAAGAAGAATGTATTTGACTGTGGAGACCCGGAATACAATGCATCGAATTGAGTAGAAGAACATGGGGGGGGGGTGCCATTTCCCACCCATACGAGCTGCAGAGATTTTACCTTTGGTGGTGTCATGTCACATCATAATAAAAATACATCAAAGAGGAGAGACTTAAGTAGAAACTTCTAAAGATTCAGGCTAGAAATTCATACTTTTTCTTCTTCTCGATATTTCCCACCAAGAGTCTACTTTTCTTCTGTCAGTAGCTTACACTGGCCTCATAGGTAGTACCAATATGTAACATTTTTTGCCCACCAAACCTTCATCACTGCTTCTTTATAAGCAGAGGCTAATGCAGGGGACCATTTTTTTTCCATGGAACATTTTTTTTTTATTGAGCAAAGCCTTTTTTTTTTATTCTTTTATCCTCTCTCCTCGTTCTAGATTTCCTACGTTTTATGGCTTTTGGTACTGTAGATTACGTTCCAGTATTGCCCTACTTACAGTCTTGCATCAAAAGTGGGAAAACTACTTTGAAAAAATTAGATATCTACGAGATGTATTTATTAGCAATTGGAATCATTTTCCTACATTCCTATGCGCAGTTATGCCATGATGAAATTACAGTAGTTGGAATTAATTCTGGGCATCCCAGTAATGACACTTACGGTTAATGTCACAAGTTAAGTGTTTACACGATGTGTTATCAGTAGTCGGAATTTACTGTAAACTTTCCTAAGCCATACATATTGCTCATGAAAAATCAGTATTTAAATGATGTTATATCATTAGCTGGAATCTATTATGAACATTCCTATGTAAACCATGCTACTTCTGACAAAACAGTATTTACACTATGTATTATGATCAAATGGAATTTATTTTGAACATTCCTATCTGACATTTACTGAATATGGCAATTCAGTATTTACATAATGTGTTCATCAGTGGCTGGCATATATTTTGTATATTTATGCTTACTGACCCACAAGCTATAGTCACTATCTGTATTCTCAATCGTGTCCAGTCGTTTAAGCAAAGTCAATTTTGAGGGAAGTAAAATATATGTGCATTTTGAGCGATGTCAATTTGAAAGAACCTCAAACTTTTTTTTTTTAAATACGCTTGGAGAGAAGTTGATAAAAATAAAAATATACTAGAAATCGACAATTTTTTTGGTACAAATAATTACACCTTCACATTAGGTAAATAACAAAAAACATTAAAAATCGACACATTTTAATGTATAAAGAAAAATAAGAAAAATTAGGCTTGGTTAGGTTATTTTAGGTTAGGTTAAGTTAGTATATATATCGCTTAAAATTAACCTTCGCTGAAATTACCGTTCGCTCAAAATGAAGGGCGTCATTATCAATAGCTTTGGAGAAGGGAAGGTTCTGTCTAAGTGAAAGATGAGCATCCTTTGCTTCCCATAGTGTAAAAATGGTAGCGTCCGCGATTCTGAGGCGGCAGGTCGAGGGTTCGCGCCCCGTCACGGACTGAGGTTAGTAAGGGCATACACTCAGGGTAACGATTACATCTGCCAAAACAAGTCTTTCGCAAGAAGGAAACCGTCCTAGCCCTTAGTAGAAAAGGGAGTTCGTGACGTAAAACCGAATCCAATCCAGTGTATTCTAACTATTACTCTACGGTGTTTTTTTTTCTAACGCCCATAACTGTATATGAGGAAATGTGCACGCAGGCACTCCCCATGATGTACATATGTTCATTTTACATAATATATTTGATAATTTCATATCACGTAATGATATATGGCAACATTAACTTCATTCTTTAACTTACATGAAAAAAATTGCATATTTCTTCTTCGCAGAGTATAATAAAGAGACATTGTTACAAAACAATTATTGTAGGCCTAAATAAAAATAGCGATGACATAGGCCCGATTTCTTGAACAGTGTAAACCTAGGATACCATACTGTTAGTTAGCTAGACACACACAAATGGTTTTCATAAACGCATCTAACGCGGTTCTGTGTATGGCTAGGATCCCGTACGGGATCCTAGCCATACACAGAATTTGGAGATGATACAACGGTAAACTACCAAAACGGACAGCTGTTGTTAAGATAAATTACAATATATACATTGTGTGTACGAGTAATTACCTAATTGTGCTTACAGGAAAGAGCAATATGCTCGTAACTCTCCGTCTCCTGGTCGGTTCCATTTTATACTCAATGATACTCTTCACATTTGTCCTTAAAATATGGAACTGAGTTAGCATTATATACCTCCTCACTTAGCGAATTCCAATCATCAACTATTCTTAAGTACTTCCTTACAACCTGCAAAGAAGTTTTCTTACGTAGCTTCAAACTATGTCCTCTAACTCTAGAGCCAACCATATCAAAATATCGATGGGGAAGAATGCCCACAGGGTGATGATCCCCGTCTTCTCTTTGTTTCAATGAAATTCAAATAAAAATATCGATCCCTATCCACTATATCAAAATCATAAACGGATTTAAGAATCGTCACCATATCCCCCCTCATTTGTCTAGCTCCGAGTTATGGTAAGTCTAATTCCCTCAGCCCCTCCTCATAAGTCAGACTATGTATATCTGGCACCAGTTTCGTGGCATGTTTTTGAACTTTTCCACCTTATTTATTTACTTTTTCAAGTGCAGATTCCCAAAGTGGACTGCACATTCATGTGTGTTTGCCGTTTTATGAGACACTAATAATCCCTATTCGAATGAGGATTGACAAAGAGAAGTTGAAATTGGAGAATTAAGACCGGATGCCATTCCTAGCACTGAACTGAGGTATGTCATTTCCCGAGTCGAGCGCTCTAACTACTGTGCTACCGCATATATATATATATATATATATATATATATATATATATATATATATATATATATATATATATATATATATATATATATATATATATATATATATATATATATATACATAAGCACCTTTCAAGTACATGGCGAGGTCAGTTTACAAGCAGGTGTCAGAGAGGCCACACCGTCTCACGAACTTGTGAGATATCCACCGTCCGAGAAGACAGTTTTCCCACACCATCAGTGCGGTTATCTCTATCAATGAACTGAAAAAAGACACAAATGATGTAAATATCTAAGATGTCTGAATATATTTACACTGGGAATTCCCAGAGGTGAGATGAAAGTTATTAACAAATAATCGTACATGCAATTCTCAGGGTTTTACTTCCGTGGTTTTGTTTCAGAGGGCCCTAATTCCTGCCATTCTCACTCCGTCAAATAACTGGCCAAAGATAGAAGAAAGTGTATTTTGAGCTCAGGCTTGAGAATAAGCAGAAAAACTTATATAAATACGATGTTAAAAACAATTTTCTAAAATGCCTAAATGTAGAAAAAAATTAATGTAATGTTCCTATTGAAATATCTATCTGTCTATATAAATATAAATAAATAAATAATATATATATATATATATATATATATATATATATATATATATATATATATATATATATATATATATATATATATATATATATATTATGTGTGTGTACAGTACGGTAACTGTTTTTATTATAATATTAACTAAATTAACTAATTAATTCACTGCTATTATATATATAATACATAGTAGTAAGATTGTAATAATGATTTTTATACGCAACTAACTAAGTAATTGAGTGGACGTTCCCCTGTTATGCCTTAAGATCCCAAATAAAACAATTTCATCATCACTATTATGTTAACCTCTGCCACCCCCTTATAAGGGTGAATATGGCTTTTGTCCATAGACAGACAGATAGAAAGACAGATTATGATTTTAAGTTTCCTTCTCTTTCTGCAACTTAAAAACCATCCTCTCCCCATCCCACCCATTCCCTCCACCCATCGGTAAACCCATTTTTCTAACGTTGACGCCCATGAAGATATTGTTCATATAATGGGTGGTACTTCGAGATTTCCTGCCGTTGTTAAGTAGCACAGCGAAAGGCGATGGAAAATAAAGGTTTTCCAAGTTGAAGAGGGCAATGAAGAAGGGCGAAAGAGGGAAAGGGGGAGTGAGACTGGGGGAAGGGGGAAATCTGAAAGGTGGTCACGTGACCCTTCCCATGACCTCAAACCTTACGACCTCTTACCTAACCCCTTCTCGATTTAGCAGCGTTTTTGGTATACTACTGCCTTTGTTTGCCTACCTTGGCTTCAATAACCCACTTGGTCTGTCTATTCTAAATTTTAAATTATCTACATTTTTCTTTTACTTCTTTTTTACTTGATTTTA